>JAIVEN010000048.1:22500-50000 GCA_026686845.1 Adenanthera pavonina
CAACCTCAAACCCATTTGAATGTAGCCGATAACAGCGGAGCCCGCCAATTGATGTGTATTCGAATCATAGGAGCTAGTAATCGACGATATGCTTATATTGGTGACATTGTTGTTGCTGTAATCAAGGAAGCTGTACCAAATACATCTTTAGAAAGATCAGAAGTGATCAGAGCTGTAATTGTACGTACTTGTAAAGAACTCAAACGTAGCAACGGAATGATAATACAGTATGATGATAATGCTGCGGTTGTTATTGATCAAGAAGGAAATCCAAAAGGAACTAGAATTTTTGGCGCAATCGCCCGGGAATTGAGACATTTAAATTTCACTAAAATAGTTTCATTAGCACCCGAAGTATTATAAGACAAAACTTTTATTTTTATATAGATATATTATTTTATTATTTGTGAATGAAATAGATGAATTAATAGATTTATGTCTTACACATATACCTTCTGTAGTAATTATTATAGAATAATATTCTAAATATAATAATAATATTCCAAAATTTGAAAACTAACTAATATTTCAAAACCTAAAAAAAATAAAAAAAAAAAATGAAATAAATAATATAATAATATAATATATTTAAGAATATATAAAAAAATTAATTATATATATTAACTATTAATCTAACCTTATTATATTATTATATTCAATATTTCTATTCAAGATTCGATATTTTATTTTTTTATTGAAAAAAAAGAGCATGTTGATTATATCGAAAGTAAAAGGCAACATTTATTTTCCTTTATTATGAGTAAGGACACTATCGCTGACATAATAACCTCTATACGAAATGCTGACATGAATAGAAGAGGAACGGTTCAAATACCATCTACTAACATCACTGAAAACATTGTTAAAATGCTTTTACGAGAGGGTTTTATTGAAAACGTGAGAAAACATAGGGAAAGGAACAAAATTTTTTTAGTTTTAACTCTACGATATAGAAGAAATAGAAAAGAATCATATAAAACTAGTTTGAATTTAAAACGGATCAGTACACCCGGTCTACGAATCTATTCTAATTATCAACAAATTCCGAGAATTTTGGGAGGGATGGGGATTGTAATTCTTTCTACTTCTAGAGGTATAATGACAGATCGAGAGGCTCGATTAGAAAGAATCGGCGGAGAAGTTTTATGTTATATCTGGTAATCTTTACGATATCCGAATTATATGAAAAACTTCTATCAATTTTTGTGAAAGAGAGATAGAAAACACGGCACGGGGTCTCTGATATCACTCCTCATGCTTTAATGAATGCGTGAAAGGGATTTAATGTGAATAAAAAACGCATTCACGGGGATTTAAAAAAATTACTGAATGAATTCCCAGGGGTATGTTTCAGGTTCATTTTTCATTTTTATGAAAATATGGTTCTAGACTCTATTTCCGATAAAGGTTCGACGTACTCTTCTTTTTTTTTATGTATACGACGGGGAAAAATAAAATAGAAGTATAAGTTATTTTTTTAATTAAACTTTTTTCTCAGCTTCAAGATTTTTTGTTTTGAGGATACAATTATAAGTTAAAATTTTAGGGAAACCATATTTTCTTCCAATAAATTAAATGCATTCAGAATTAAGTTAAGGAATTAAAAATATGAAAATAAGGGCCTCTGTTCGTAAAATTTGTGAAAAATGTCGATTGATCCGTAGGCGAGGGCGAATTATAGTAATTTGTTCCAATCCAAGACATAAACAAAGACAAGGATAATATTTCCATAAGATTTCCATAACACAAGAGGAGGGCCTAAAGGACCGGATGTACAAATAACAAAATAAAATATATATATATATAGAATTCTTAATATTATAATAAATAAATAGTTAATAAAATAAAAAGATAATAAGATATGGCAAAACCTATACCAAAAATTGGTTCGCGTAAAAATGGACGTATTGGTTCGCGTAAACACACTCGTAAAATACCAAAGGGAGTTATTCATGTTCAAGCTAGTTTCAACAATACCATTGTGACTGTTACAGATGTACGGGGGCGAGTGATTTCTTGGTCCTCCGCCGGTACTTGTGGATTCAAGGGTACACGAAGGGGAACACCATTTGCCGCTCAAACCGCAGCAGGAAATGCTATTCGAACAGTAGCGGATCAAGGCATGCAACGAGCAGAAGTGATGATAAAAGGTCCCGGTCTCGGAAGAGATGCGGCATTAAGAGCTATTCGTAGAAGTGGCATACTATTAAATTTTATACGGGATGTAACCCCTATGCCACATAATGGGTGTAGGTCCCCTAAAAAAAGACGCGTGTAAAACAAAAATAAACATAGAAGAAATTTCAAGAGAAATAAACAATTCAAAGATTTGAAAAAAAAAAAGAAAATAGATTATACTATGGTTCGAGAGAAAGTAAGAGTATCTACTCGGACACTACAGTGGAAGTGTGTTGAATCAAGAGTAGACAGTAAGCGTCTTTATTATGGACGCTTTATTCTGTCTCCACTTAAGAAAGGTCAAGCCGATACAATAGGCATTGCGATGCGAAGAGTTTTGCTGGGAGAAATAGAAGGAACATGTATCACACGTGCAAAATCTGAGAAAATACCACATGAATATTCTACCATAGTAGGTATTCAAGAATCAGTACATGAAATTTTAATGAATTTGAAAGAAATAGTATTGAGAAGTAATCTGTATGGAACTCGGGACGCGTCTATTTGTATCAAGGGTCCTGGATATGTAACTGCTCAAGACATCATTTTACCACCTTCTGTGGAAATCGTTGATAATACACAACATATAGCTAACCTAACAGAACCTATTAATTTGTATATTGGATTACAAATCGAGAGGAATCGCGGATATTCTATAAAAAGACTAAAAAATTTTAAAGACGGAAGTTATCCTATAGATGCTGTATTCATGCCTGTCCGAAACGCAAATCATAGTATTCATTCTTATGTGAGTGGGAACGAAAAACAAGAGATACTCTTTCTCGAAATATGGACAAATGGAAGTTTAACTCCTAAAGAAGCGCTTTATGAAGCCTCCCGGAATTTAATTGACTTATTTATTCCTTTTTTACATGCGGAAGAAGAGAACTTCCATTTTGAAAAAGATCAACACAAAGTTACTTTACCCCTTTTAACTTTTCATGATATATTGGCTAAACTAAGGAAAAATACAAAAGAAATAGAATTAAAATCTTTTTTTATTGACCAATTAGAATTGTCTCCCAGGATCTATAATTGTCTCAAAAGGTCCAATATACATACATTATTGGACCTTTTGAATACGAATCAAGAAGACCTTATGAAAATAGAGCATTTTCGGGTAGAAGATGTAAAACAAATATTGGACAGTTTAGAAATTGAAAAGCATTTTGCATAAATTAAATTTGAAATCCATTAGATTTTTTTCATCTTTCTTTTTAGAAAAAATAAATCCATATACTCGGAGTAGGTCCAAAAATGTATCTAGGGATTAGTCCTTTTAAAATAAGTTCTCCCTAGATACACAATACGTATGGTATTTTATTTCACAATTGAATCAATTTAAAAAAGACCTAAAGTTAGGGATTTCTCAATAGGTAATGTTGCTCCAATACCCAACCAAAGGGCCACTGCAGTACCAATCAAAAAGACGGTTGTTGCTACTGGACGACGAAATGGGTTTTGGAATTTATTAACATTCTCCAAAAAGGGTACTGTTAATAATCCCGCAGGTACCGAAACCATTAAAAGAACGCCCAATAACTTATTAGGCACTGTACGAAGTATTTGAAATACAGGAAAGAAATACCATTCAGGCAATATTTCCAAAGGAGTTGCAAATGGATCCGCGGGTTCCCCAATCATTGATGGTTCTAAAACTGCTAAGCCTACGTTACAGGCAATAGTACCTAGAATAACGACTGGAAAAATATATAAAAGATCATTAGGCCATGCGGGTTCTCCATAATAATTATGACCCATTCCTTTAGCCAATTTAGCTCTTAATACAGGATCATTCAAGTCAGGTTTTTTTGTTATTGGGATAGGTGAATTCTTATAAATCCATCCTCCGAAAGAACCGGACATGATAATTTTTTATCATCCGGCTCGAGCACAAATCAAACGAACCGAGTGTACCTATAGAAAAAATTTATTTATATGTTATCTACACATATATGATATCAGGATTCTTTGTAAGAGTAAGAAAAATGGACCCGATTCTCTTTTCCGGAGTTACACAACTACTTACTATCTATTGTGAAAAACTCAGTTCTTTTTAAGTAACTGCTCAATACCCAAGTAGGCTTTCTTTAATTGATAGTGCTTTCTGGGTCATCTCAGACCTTGCAATTGTTACTCCCCTCCCAAATCTCAAAAAAAAAAAGAATCTCGGGACTTTTAACATACAAAGGATTTATTTGTTACTAATAGAATCTAACCCCCGTTCTTCTTTAGATCTACTTGTTTAACTCCGATAGTATCATAAATCGATGCAATGCATAGGAAATGAATGCATTTCCATACTATGTAGAAATAGATAAGACAGAATCCGTATTATACCACATCACTCATTTTACTGGATCTTACGGAGCCTGTTCATGCAGGACATGATCGAGAGTCTGATCATAGAAAAGAGTCTCTTCAAGCGAACCGGCCTATCCTCTTGTAGGGGGCTTGCGCGGTGGTTGGAACAAAGACACATTTTATTGCAAATTCAAATGTGGCAGATAAGAAAAAGTCATCTATCTGCGCGGTCCGATCAATAGTTCAAGTCACACACTCCCATAATCCATTTTTTCTTCGGAGAATCCCCTTCAACTATTCATGTATGTCAAATAAAAAAAAATAAGACATGTATTTTGTTAAGTGTTAAGTCGAAGGGAAATATCCAAATACATGTCTTATTTTTTTTTAATAATCCATATTTGTAGCAATGAAATACTTTTGTTCCTCCCCAAAATAAAATGGTAAATGATTGATTACAAATATCTATGATCCATATTTTCTCTATAAAGGACCGGAAATGCCTTGTTTACGTATCATTGAAAAGTGCATTAACATAAATACAGCAGTAAGAAGAGGTAATACAAAAGTATGTAAACTATAAAAACGAGTCAAGGTAGATTGTCCTACACTAGCACTTCCGCGTAATAACTCCACCACAGATGATCCTATTACAGGAATAGCTTCGGGTACCCCTGTTACAATTTTGACTGCCCAATAACCAATTTGGTCCCAAGGTAAGGAATAACCAGTTACACCAAAAGATGCGGTCAATACAGCCAAAACAACACCCGTAACCCAAGTCAATTCGCGAGGTTTTTTAAAACCGCCGGTTAGATACACACGAAATACGTGCAGGATCATCATTAAGACCATCATACTTGCCGACCATCGATGAACTGATCGGATTAACCAACCAAAGTTAGCCTCAGTCATTATATATTGAACAGAAGTAAAAGCCTCAGTAACGGTCGGACGATAATAAAAAGTCATAGCAAACCCCGTTGCTACTTGGACTAAAAAGCAAGTAAGTGTAATTCCTCCTAAACAATAAAATATGTTGACATGAGGAGGAACGTATTTACTAGTTATATCATCGGCAATCGCCTGAATCTCAAGACGTTCTTCGAACCAATCATAGACTTTATTGAGATAGGTAAACCAAGGAACTCCCCCTCTGAGAACCGTATATGAGAATTTCATCTCGTACGGCTCAAACATAAATACTCAAATACTGATTGTAATGGAAACGGATATGTTTAATAAAAATAAATCCTATTATTCCAATATTCCAAATCTTATATGAAGATAAGAAAAAAAAGAAATCCGAAAGCTATTCTTTGTGGTTATAATGCCAAAATCTCAAGTCGGCTCACTCGTCTTTATCTTGGTCGTTACAGGCCTCTTGAATATTCTATTTACTTCATTTTTTTTTGTATAATGTGACTTTACTGTTGTCTTATTTATATTATTAGTATTGATGAGAATTCTCTTGTTAAGACCCTATGAACAATTAAACAAAACCTCAGATTCATACCAAAACCACGATGATTCAAAAAGACCTTTACTTTAATGTCCAAAAATTCACTGAGTAAGAATTGCTGGATCATCACCTATTCAAGAAATAGTATATATAGAATTAAAAAATAAATATAAAGAAACGTTTGTGCTTTGATCAAAAAAAAAAAGACAAGCGATGGCTGTTTGAAAGAATAAAAATATTTCGATTTATTCTAACTTATCTTCTAAGAAAATATCTTTATTTATTTTTAAAGTCCGGTTGCGAGGTCAAAATTTTAAGTATAAATCATAGTTTTAATAATTTCAAAATAAGATCTATTTTCTATATTCCGTGCTTCAGATACTAGAAAAAAAAAATATCTGACGGGGTAAAACCATCTCTATCAAGATGACAGATCCTTTTTTCTGTATTATCAATAAGATCAATTATAACAAGTCGCACACTCATATTCCGGAAATACAGAAACAATGAAATTCCACGGTCGAACTACCAAATCAAAATGGAAAGGGCTAAAAATAAAAGACCTAACTGCGTAACTTTGCTTTTTAAATTATATTTATATTAAATAAAAAAGCTAGTTAGTAGGTTCTTGTGAATCTAATTCATAGAAATTCCGTCCAGTAAAATGGACGAATTATAAATCTCCAAAATAATAGATAGAAATATCGCAAATAGAGCCATTGCAACACCCATCAAAGGAGTAGTTCCCCACCCCGGAGCTACTTTACCATATTCTGAATTTAACGGTTTCAATAAATTCCCTACAGCAGTTCGTCTTGGACCAGATCTAGAACTACCCTCAACGGTTTGTGTAGCCATAATAAATCCTATTTTTTATTCATTGAGATCTGTTGACTTTGTATACCATTCCACTGTAAATATAGGATTTTATCCTATAGATCCATTGTGGTCTTGAAATTATATAAGAATGGAAACAGCAACCCTAGTTGCTATCTCTATATCTGGTTTACTTGTAAGTTTTACCGGGTATGCCTTATATACTGCTTTTGGGCAACCCTCTCAACAACTAAGAGATCCATTCGAAGAACATGGGGACTAGTTGAAGTACCGAGCTCCCAATATACCAATATTGGGGCTCAGTACTTCAATTGAGATTGGGATAATGAAAAGTCATTTCGTCTTTTTAGTTGGAACTTTAGGGGGTTCTCGAAAAAAGATAGCGAAAAAAATTATTCCTAAAGTCGAAACTAAGAGGAATGTATAAACCAATGCTTCCATAGATTTCATCGTGGTTTACAATTATAGCTTTCATACCTGTTTATTTTGTACCATCTCCCCTATAAAGAAAGAACAAGAGTCAAAAAAATGCAATGATTCAAATCAAGATTAATCCAGTTCCCTATGTCAAATTAAAATCACACCAAAAAATAAATATAGTCAAAAAGGAACAACACAAAAAGAAAGAATGTTCTATCAGACTACTTGTCTTCTTGTAGTTGGATCTCCCAATTTTTGGAATGTTCCAAATTCTACTTGAGCATCCAAATCGGGGTCGATACCAGCAAAAACATCTCGGAACAAAGTTCGAGCACCATGCCAAATATGCCCGAAAAAGAAGAGAAGAGCAAAGGAAGCATGTCCAAAAGTAAACCAACCCCTTGGACTGCTACGAAAAACACCATCCGATTTCAAAGTAGCACGATCTAATTCAAAAATTTCACCCAATTGAGCACGTCTAGCATATTTTTTCACAGTAGCAGGATCACTATAACTGACTCCGTTGAGTTCGCCACCATAGAACTCAACAGTTACACCGACTTGTTCGACACTATACTTCGATTCTGCCCTTCGAAAAGGAACGTCGGCTCTAACAATTCCATCTCCGTCTACCAAAACAACCGGAAATGTCTCAAAAAAAGTAGGCATACGCCGTACAAAAAGTTCACGCCCCTCTTTATCTCTAAAGATAGGATGTCCTAACCAACCGACGGCTATTCCATCTCCATTGTCCATAGAGCCCGCTCGAAATAACCCCCCTTTTGCCGGATTATTGCCGATATAATCATAAAAAGCTAATTTTTCGGGAATTTTAGACCAAGCTTCTGATAAACTTTGATTTTCAGCTAGCCCAGCGCTAACTCGTCGATATATTTCTTGCTGGAAGTATCCCTGATCCCATTGATAACGAGTGGGACCAAATAATTCAATCGGGGTTGTTGCTGAACCATACCACATAGTTCCGGCAACAACAAAAGCTGCAAAAAATACAGCAGCGATACTACTGGAAAGGACGGTTTCAATATTTCCCATACGCAATCCCTTGTATAGACGTTGGGGTGGACGCACACTAAGATGAAAAAGGCCCGCTAATATGCCCAATGTCCCTGCTGCAATATGATGAGAGGCTATCCCCCCGGGAACAAAAGGATCAAAACCTTCTACACCCCATGCGGGATTTACGGATTGCACCCTTCCGGTTAGGCCATAAGGATCGGACACCCATATTCCAGGACCATACAATCCTGTTACATGAAATGCGCCAAAACCAAAACAAGCCACCCCTGCAAGAAATAAATGAATTCCAAAGATTTTTGGCAAATCTAAAGAGGGTTTTCCTGTACGTTCATCACAAAATATTTCTAGATCCCAGTAAACCCAATGCCAGATAGCCGCCAAAAAGCACAAGCCCGAAAACACAATATGTGCCCCGGCCACACCTTCATAACTCCAAATACCCGGATTCGTCATAGTACCCCCTGTGATACTCCAACCGCCCCACGAATTTGTTATTCCTAAACGAGTCATGAAGGGTATAACGAACATACCTTGTCTCCACATTGGGTCAAGAACAGGGTCGGAGGGATCAAAAACTGCTAATTCATATAGAGCCATCGAACCGGCCCAACCAGCAACCAGAGCTGTATGCATTATATGAACAGAAAGTAAACGGCCGGGATCATTTAATACAACAGTATGAACACGATACCAAGGCAAACCCATGAGAATACCCCTTATTATCAACAAAAAATAGACACTGTGTAACTTTATTGCACTGGAAAAAAATATACTATGGAACCCCCTTTTAGTAGATTTTATCAGGTAAAGGGTTAATATTTGTTCTAGGTTTTTAGGAAAAATGGAACAATTATATTCATAGGAACAAAGGAACAAAAAGAAGCGGATCTATTTTATTCTATACCCGATAAATAACAATACGCAATGGTGACGGTGGGGGGGTTGACCTGACCCCTTTTTATATGAGTGTTTATATCCGTGAATGCAGATATATTTGTTTATCACTCAAAGAAAGAACCTGTTCGTAAGAACTACTTTTTTTATTTATCATTTATAAATACAATATAAATACAATATGATATGATTAAAGATAAATAAAAAATTTATAACAAAATAAACCTATTTTTACGTTTCCACATCAAAGTGACATATATTACTTCATTTTTGTTCTCCATTTAATGCCTATTGGTGTTCCAAAAGTTCCCTTTCGAAGTCCTGGAGAGGAAGATGCATCTTGGGTTGACATATAGTGCGACTTGTCAGATATATTGGGTTATATGGGATTTCCCCGTTCTCTCCCCCGATGGAGGTATCCTCTCTTTCACCCCGAAAAAGATTGATGGAATCATCAAAAATATGGAGCGTGAAGTGTAATGAAGTGCAATTAAATCTATTTTTTTTTGGAGGGGTATTCAGATTACTATTCTCAATTTTGAATAATTTATGGTTAGCTTGGTTGGACCAATAAAAAAATGAAGCATCCAGGCTCTGTTTAGAAAAAACCAATTGGAATATATCTGCAATTATTACTTCTATCATATATGTGCCAGAAAAGAGAAAATGAAATAAGAAAAAAATTAAGAAAAAGAGAAGTCGTAGAAAAAAAAAGACGTGGTATTGCAGTATTTGTCCTATATGTGCAAATAAAAATCGGACAGATCTTTACTCAGAGTAGAACAGAAACCTAAAAGAATTGAAGAAGCCCATTCAGAAACAAGAAAATTACATTGCGATTTGGATTCGATCTCGATGAAAACAATACATCAATGAGAAGTCAACAAATTTAATACATATAATATATCTTTATTCGATATCATATATTATAATATTATATATGATATCGAATAAAGATATATAAGTTAAAGATATATAAGTATTTAAATAAGAAAGGGAGGGGTAAAAAGTCGTCTTTCCTTAAATATTTATATTTAAGAAAAAAGGACCTTTCTCTTCGTTCGAAGTTTTAAAAAGTCTATTATGAAAATAAACAGTAAATAGGGTTGAAATCTACACATTGATTTATTTTTGCGATCTTTTGTGAACCGTATGCATAAAAAGATGCATGTACGGCTCTTAAGGGATAAAATCTTATCCTAATCAACCGACTTTATCGAGAAAGACTCCTTTTTTTAGGCCAAGAGGTTGATAGTGAAATATCGAATCAACTTATTGGCCTTATGGTATATCTCAGTATAGAGGACGATAACAAAGATTTGTATCTGTTTATAAATTCTCCGGGCGGATGGGTAATACCCGGAATAGCTATTTATGATACTATGCAATTTGTACAACCCGATGTACAGACAGTATGTATGGGATTAGCCGCTTCAATGGGATCTTTTATTTTGGCAGGAGGAGAAATTACCAAACGTCTAGCATTCCCTCACGCTTGGCGCCAATGAGTCTTTTAGTTATTTCAGAAAAAAATGCGAAAAAAAAAAAGAAGACTATGCCTTCGCCATATCAATATTAAGTAAATATTAAGTAATAATAGCATGGTACTTCGAGTTCGATATGAATAATTCTTTCCCAAATTTCGAAAAATATTCTATTATGTATCGAAAGAGTAGTATGAAAAAAGACTTATCATTTTATATGATCTATCGGGAGCCTATTTCAGTGTCACAAACTTTTTTATTTTCGGTTTTTACACCGGAAAGGTTTTAATAATATTTATGTTATGTTATTAAAGAAAAAAAATAGGTTAATATATATATTATTATATATATATTTTATATATTATTTATTATTTTATTTGAAAAAAAAAAGACACTTTGGGATTGCTGAAGAACAGACGAAATAATAAAGCAACGGAACCATCATAGTATTTTCGAAATACTCCAAAAAAAAGGAAGGATGGTTATTGGATCATTTAGTGATACTAATCTGGGTCTATCAGCAGACCCAGTATATTTTCTATTTCTTCGATGGAAGGTAGAAAAAAATTCCATAGTCCATAGTAGAGCCGTATGCAATACGCAAAGGATGCCTGTACGGTTGTTCAATTCTATCTTTTTTCCTCTCTCTCGCACGAGAGAGGAAACCATTATTATGTTCTATCATCAGGGTAATGATCCATCAACCCGCTAGTTCTTTTTATGAGGCACAAACGGGAGAATTTATCCTGGAAGCGGAAGAACTACTGAAGCTGCGCGAAACTATCACAAGAGTTTATGTACAAAGAACGGGCAAACCATTATGGCTTGTATCCGAAGATATGGAAAGAGATGTTTTTATGTCAGCAGCAGAAGCCCAAGCCCACGGAATTGTTGATCTTGTAGCAGTTGAATAAAAAATTAGCAGCAAGGATTCCGCGCAAATATACACGATTTTATATTTTTTTTTATTAATCTTCTTACCGGATTTATTCTATATTTCTATATTCTAATATTTAGAATTAGAATAATATTTCTATTTTATATTTATAATAAATCTATTAAAAATCTATTATAAAATGAATCTAGTAATAGAATATAACTGATTCATAATCATCGGGTTAAGATTGATCTAAACCAACTCATTATGTATACGACTCACCATGCCAACTATGAAACAACTTATTAGAAACACAAGACAGCCAATCCGAAATGTCACGAAATCTCCCGCTCTTCGGGGATGCCCTCAGCGCCGAGGAACCTGTACTAGGGTGTATGTGCGACTCGTTCAGATCATAGACTAAAACACAAAAAAAGAAAGGAAAAAAATGCCAGTACGGTGATCGATTAAGATAGTGAATGGAAGAACTCGATTCACTATCTTAACCTTAACTTAAAACAAATCTATTAAATTTATAATACTAATATATATATAGATAGATATTTTCTTTTATTGTGTATCAAATTTATGGTTTCGGTTGGTGCAAACCCAATCACCCCAATTTGCATTTTAAGATGAGAAAGATTTCCCCATTGGTAGCAAATGTTTACCCATTAAGCGGGGGAAATCCTATATTTCAATTAAAAAGCGGAAAAATTATGCCCTTTTTTTTGCAAGAACGGACTAAGAGGGTCCGCTACCCAGCTAATCTTCATACTTAAATACCGTTACTTTATAAGTAGATTTCGTTGTGAAAGACCTATTACTTTACTAGATATTTCATGGGTAGAGCCAAAGAGTTTGAACTGTACAAGTTAACAATAATATTGATTAAATCCAGCAAGGAGCTCCGGTGTATAGAGAGGATCTCGCCGTTTAAAAAGTAATCATAGAAACGATGGAACCCACCATTTTTTATCTATTTCATTTTCATTTACTCTGTTTTTTTCTGAATACACTTTCTTATTTCTAGGTTAAATGATTCAAAATCAAAAGAAAAAAATCGTGGTTGGGAAGGTTATAGAAGCAAAAGCCATTGAAATTCTTACTTTATACATTGGAAGAATCCATTTTTGTTTTTTAAAAATTAGGAAGGGAAAAAGAATAACTGAAAGAAATAAATAAAATAGTTATTCATCAAAGTCTCATTTACTCAATGACCAGAATTAAACGAGGATATATAGCTCGGAAACGTAGGACAAAAATTCGTTTATTTACATCAAGCTTTCGTGGGGCTCATTCAAGACTTACTCGAACTATTACTCAACAGAAAATAAAAGCTTTGGTTTCGGCTCATAGGGATAGAGATAGGAAAAAAAGGGGTTTTCGCGGTTTGTGGATCAATCGAATAAATGCAGTAATTGGTAAGAATAAAAAAGAAATATACAATAGTTATAGTTATCGTAATTTATTGTATAATCTGTACAAGAGGCAATTGCTTCTTAATCGTAAAATAGTTGCACAAATAGCTATATTAAAAGGAAATTGCCTTTTTATGATTGCCAACGAGATCACAAGATCATAAAAAAAAATTCCCCGGAGAATGAACTCCGGGAAGGTTGTAAAGTAGAGATTTGTATAAAAAAAAAGAATTCATATGATAAAGTTATCAAAATGAACAACCACGCTCAATAAAAAAAATTTGATTATTTTTGGCCAATTATCTTTTTTCTTACAACACAACAACTAAAATTTTGTTGTCTTAGTTTTCGAATAAAACATCAATCCACAATTGAATTCAATTGAAGAAAATAAAATAATTCTAGTTTTTTTTTGTTTTAAGACCGGTAGTAGTAGTTCTAGCGGTCGACTCACCTTTTTCAAATTGTTTTTCATTATTAAGAAAAGGTAACGAAGATAAAATCCGAGCTTGTTTTATAGCAATCGTAATTAATCGTTGTTGTTTTAAGGTCAATCTATTCACCCGTCTAGATAATATTTTTCCCTGTTCACTAATAAATCGACTAATTAAACTCATGTTTTTATAATCAATTCGATCCCCCGATTGGATCGGGGGCAAACGCCTACGAAAAGATCGCTTGGGTTTAAGAAAGAGTCGCTTAGATTTATCCATGGTTTGTTTATTCCTATCCCGATAATCCTATTTCTTACCAAAAAAGGATTTGTTTTTTTTTTTAATTTATTAATTTTTTTTTCTTATAAAATGAAAATGAAATAGATCTTATATAATGTTATTATAGTATATCGAATCTAATTTATAGATATTTATAGATAATATATATATATGAGAAATAGATCATTTTAAATATTCGAAAGGTGACACACAAGCGATCCGTTTTTTCTATTTCTTTATCTCTGCATGAATCGTATGTTTGCAACAACAGGGACAGAATTTTCTTAGTTCTAATCGACTAGGCGTATTGTGTCGATTCTTTTGAGTAATATATCTGGAAATACCCGTTGATTCCTTATTAACACTCTTTTGAGCACAACAAGTACATTCCAAAATAACCCTTACTCGGATATCTTTACCCTTGGCCATGAACCTCCTTTTCTTTTGGTTTTTGATTTACTTAACTCTTCTTTAGGGGGGGTTTCGAAGCGAAGAAGAAGAAAGGAATTCAAAAAAGTAAAAGTTGATAATTCTAAAAAAAATTATGAAAGATTTCGTTCCAATTAATATTGGACAGGAAATTTTAAGTAATACAATGATTTCAAAATCTTTTTCGAATCGCAGTACATTATTTCTGTTTTCGTTTAATTAAAGTATCTTGTATGATATTCTTGCTCCTGTCCTAACCATTCTATTTCCACTTCTGGTCTGTCTCACTCTATTAAGAATGGAATTGAATTATTCATTCAATTCCATTGAAGCCTGTACCAGATTCCGATTTTCACCGAGGCCGAATCCACCTTTGTTTCTTCTTTCTCTTTTCTAACTTATTCTAAAAAGAAAAAGAAATAAAGAAAAGACGGATTAATAGCAGATATTTGATTGGATCTCTAATCTTCTTCACCCCCTTCCCGCCCCAATAACTAGAATGAAAAAAAGGGGAATATCAATGCATCGGGAAAAAAACGATTGATCTCTATCAAGAGACCCGCTAAAGCCCCGAACCATAGAGTACTTACGACTGGTGCCACGGAGAGATATGTTTTTAGATCTCGCATTTTTTTTAATCCTCCTTTTTCTTTATTGTAATTTATAATACAGAATTCCATATAGGACTATAATCAGATGCTTATTTCGTTAATAAGCACTTGGGTTTTTCGGCCGAATTCCTAATTCTAATTGAAATGTATAACGATTCATTCGATAGCTTTTTTTTTTTTCTTAAAAAAATAAAATAGGGGTCGATTTCTGCCCGAACATTCCATAAAAATAGATTCCCATTTTAGTTTTAGGGGAATCTCCTATTTTTTTTTTTTCAATTTTTTTTAATAAAATAAGTCTTTTCTTCTTAATTCGATTACTATATATTATATATAGAATAATAATATTCGAGAAAATGATATTTTTTTTTATTATTCTACTCTATATATTCATAAAGTATTTTTTTTTTTTTTATTCAATATTTTGATTCTTTTTATTCTACAAAATTTTAATATTTTTCTTTTTTATCTCCTATTTTTTAATAATAAAGGATATTAAGGAATCCTATAATATAGAATATATTATAGAATAAGAATAAAAAAAATGACAGGATGACAGATATATATCTATGAACGGGGAAAATAAGAATGTGGAAAACAAGACAAAGATTCTTTACAATGACACTGGAAACCAATTGAAAGGGATGTAGCGCAGCTTGGTAGCGCGTTTGTTTTGGGTACAAAATGTCACGGGTTCAAATCCTGTCATCCCTATCCCTATCCCTAACTAGTACGTATTGTATGAGCAGTAACAAGGGATCAATTGAGACCGATTCAAATTGGACATACATACTCAATATCAATATATATTGATATTGATATTGAGTATGTATGCAAGATGTATTCGGGTCACAGCAAATTTTTTATGAAAATAAAATAAGAAAGCGCTCTTAGTTCAGTTCGGTAGAACGCGGGTCTCCAAAACCCGATGTCGTAGGTTCAAATCCTACAGAGCGTGATTCCAATCTTGTTAGATCGAGAATGACAGTGAAATAATTGAACAGCAGTCTAAAGTCTGAATTTGACCTCCTGTGTTTTAGGGTTAAAACAAAAAAAAGAAATAGGAGGTCAATAAACAAAAGAGATGTTAATTAATTAAAGGTCCAACTGATCACCACGTCGGTATTGTAAATATGCAGTTACGAATAATCCAGCCAAAGTAATAGGAATTAGTCCTAACACAATTCCAAATAGAGAAACTTCAATCATTCTTTGTTTGTTTGAAAGGGAAAGGGGGAGGTAATATATATCCTTATATATTAATCTGTATTGACCATTAATCTCAATGATCAAGAATTGGAAATTGACATGGTAAGGAACTATAGAATATCTATAGTACCAAAAGATCTCCAATTCAAATATTCAAATCAAATAAGTCGTATCTTACTCAGACCGATAAAAAGAGCTGAGGTTATAGTTAAAGCCGCTAGTAGAAAACCGAAATAACTAGTTATAGTGGGCATAAAGAAGCTAAATGAAATAAGTAATTTTTATACATATGTTTACAAAGCACTTCCCTAAGTTTCCATTTTTATAAGAAAAATTAATCGAATAGGAGGATGAGCAAAAATACCACTTGAAAAATACAATTGAAAATTTTTGATTTATCAATCAATCATTACAGACGAACAAAAAGAGGTAAGAAATCAATTTTTCATCTGTGACATCTACCTGTGATTCAAAATCAACAGATTTTTTGAACAACTCGTGAGCTGAGTAAACTGATCCAAAAAATATTTTCATTTTTTATTGTAGAACAAAAGAAGAGTTACCTTATAATGCCCTTATACTTTTTTATCATTAGATTTAGTAGTGGTTCCATTCCATTCTCTTCTACTATCTACAACCAGAATAAGAATAAAAGTGGGGTATCAGATCACTCGAAACTATAGGGTTCCGGAGTTTTTTTTGTCTTTTCATATTTTAATAGAAAACTTAATCCTTGTAATTTAGCCACGAAAGACCCTTTTTTCTGTCATCAAATAGTATCTATTACTGCTATTTTTGTTACTGGACGACTTCTTTAAATTAAAATGAAAAAAGAGGAGGTTCCGACAAAAAACATCTTCGACAACCACAAAAAAATAGATTTCTAGATTTGACATCTAATTAAATTGGAGAAATATGAGAATCTCCTTGATGAATTATCAAAAACAAATCTGTCGGATTCACATTCTAATTGATCTTCAGTTTCTAGTCCGAAGCTGGGCTAGTAATGTGGAGAACGCTCATCTTATACTATAAAAAAAAAAAGATCTCTTATACTCTCAAACTTTGAGTAATTTTCTATTGAGTACATTGATACAACCAACCAGAAATTTAGAAAGAATCCAGTACTTGATCTTATCACGAATTGTGAAATTCCATTGCTGTGTCAGAAGAAGGATAGCTATACTGATTCGGTATACTCGAAAGACACCCTGGGTACAATATTGACGATCTAACAAGGATGGAATTTCAGTAAATTTATACTTACTAATCTCATCCTTTTATGGAATCGATCCCCCTTTGACTGTACAAACAAGAATATGTGGAGCTCGACATGTCTGGAAGCACCGGAGAACGTTCTTTTGCTGATATTATCACCAGTATTCGATACTGGATTATTCATAGCATTACTATACCCTCCCTATTCATTGCGGGTTGGTTATTTGTCAGCACGGGTTTAGCTTACGATGTATTTGGAAGCCCCCGCCCAAACGAGTATTTTACAGAGAGTCGACAAGGAATTCCATTAATAACTGGCCGTTTTGATCCTTTGGAACAACTCGATGAATTTAGTAGATCTTTTTAGGAGGCTCCAATGACCATAGATAGGACCTATCCAATTTTTACAGTACGATGGTTGGCTGTTCACGGACTAGCGGTACCCACCGTTTCTTTTTTGGGATCAATATCAGCAATGCAGTTCATCCAACGATAAATCTAATCCGAATTATAGAGCTACGACACAATCAAACCCAAACGAACAAAATGTTGAATTGAATCGTACCAGTCTCTACTGGGGGTTATTACTCATTTTTGTACTTGCTGTTTTATTTTCAAATTATTTCTTCAATTAATAGAGGAAAGGGAAATAGTAAATACGTATTAGGAATTCTCTTATCCCATTCGGAAGGATATCATTTCATAATTATCTATGACTGTTTATGTCTCTAGCATGACTACTTGATCAAATGTGGAGGAAAGTGGGATAAATGGCCGATACTACTGGAAGGATTCCTCTTTGGATAATAGGTACTGTAACTGGTATTACTGTGATCGGTTTAATTGGTATTTTTTTTTATGGTTCATATTCCGGATTGGGCTCATCCCTGTAGTAAAGTAATCGGATGAATTGAGTTTTCAAAACGAACGTGTAAGACGAACTCAACAGGGATCCACTCTTTTTTTGATGAATTCGAGGGGGTCCCGTTGAGTTCTTGTTCTTAACTTAATAAGAATAAGATTTTTTATTCGTATAAATGACTCGATGGAGAACTTTTTCCGATGTTTCAAAAAAGTCCATTTCTTTTTTTTTTTATGAATTTCATTTATTGATTCGACAAATATTTACTAGAAAATATCTGTCGATCCTCTTTTTTAAAATAAAAAATGAAATATGAAATAAAAGTAAAAAATAAGGGGGTCACTTGATTTACTTCTTCGGGGTACCCCAATAGAAATAATATTTGTTTTATTATATATAGAATTTCCTATTCTATAGTAAATAGGAATAATTCTATTGTAATATATTCTTTATTCTATTCTATCTGTTTTTCTATTCTAAACAAGTTAATTGAAGAAGTTGTATTTGATTTGGTCAATCAAATTCCATCTCCTTTTTGTTTGTTCACTACGCATTATACTATATGCATGCAATAATAAGAGATTATATCTCATGATTATATAATCATGAAGATTTTGCTCGAAGTTGTAAAAAATTGAAACAAAGCTAAGAAAAGAATAAGATTGGAAGGAGATCAAGCAGTATTATTCTATAAAAATTTTGAAGAATATTTCTATTTCGATACAAACAAGAAACAATCGGACTCTAGGAAAAGATAAAAAATCCCTCCTAGAATCCCGTTTTCCCTATTTCGATTTCTACTGTGCTTAATATTCTCCGCCTATTTTTTTTGAGTATCGAGTCGAATTTTCTTATATTACAATATAAAAACTAGTAATTGTTTTATATTCTATTACATTGAAATCTGAAAACAGTGATAAAATCATACTGCTCTAATTTATTGGGGTTGAAAAAAAAAAGACTCGAAAGAATCAAAGGTCCTTCCATAAATTTTGGATTATACAGAATAGAATTAAAGAATTTATCAACATATTAAGCTGGTAAAAAGAACTAAATTTGAGTTGGTAAATTCTCGAACCTAGAAATTCATCTCGGACAATTGTACCTTCTCAAATTGTTTCTTTTTAAGAACCAAAAAGATTTGTGCCAAAATAATGGATGCCAAGAAGAACAAGAGACCTTGGACACGTAACGGATCTTGAAGTACTATTTCTGCATCCCCCTGACCAAATCCACCCACATTAGGATTACTCGTCAATGGTTGATCAAGTTTGATAGATTCACCCTCTGAAACAAGAAGTTCCGGTCCTGGAGGTATAATATCAATCACTTCACGTCCATCCGATGCATCCACTATAGTTATTTCGTACCCCCCTTTTTCTTTTCGTATGATTTTGTTTACTATACCTGCTGCCGTAGCATTATACACATTATTATTACTCTTGCTCCCGTCGGGATAAATTTGACCCCTACCTCTATTTCCGCCTACGTATATAGGATATTTTAAGAAATTAACATCTCTATCAGTAGCAGGATTAGGGGAAAGAATAGGAAAGGTGATTTCACTATATTTCTGACCAGGAACGGGGCCTACCACAAGAATATTTTTCTTTGTGGGACGATAGCTTTGAAAAGAGAGATTACCTATCTTTTCTTTAATCTCAGGCGAAATACGATGGGGGGGGGCCAATTCAAAACCTTCCGGTAAAATAAGAACAGCCCCCACATTCAAAGCCCCCCTTTTACCATTAGCAAGAACTTGTTTCACTTGCATATCATAAGGAATTCGAACAACTGCTTCAAATACAGTATCGGGAAGTACCGTTTGTGGAACTTCAATATCCACGGGCTTATTAGCTAAATGGCAATTGGCACATACAATACGGCCAGTTGCTTCTCGTGGATTTTCATAACCCTGCTGTGCAAAAATGGGATATGCATTTGAAATGGATGCTCGAGTTATTATATATATCATGAGCGACACGGAAATGGATCGAGTAAAAATCTCTTCCTTTATCCAAGAAAAGGCATTTCTAGTTTGCATGGTCCAATTATTGATCCTGAAGATTTCTACAATAAAATTTGGTAGGTCGCTGGCATAGTTCCCTATCCACGATTCTGCTATTTACTGAAAAGATTTTCCTGGAATATGGGAAGAATCCCTTAGGTGGCGAGAAAAAAAAGATTTGAATGTTATTTAGCTTTTGTACAAAATAAGATAACAAACTCTTAAATTTTATCAGTATCAGTGGATCTTTTTTTCAGTCATTCATTGAATGATAAATCACTACAAGTGACGGAGATACGCGATTTAAATAACGGAAAATCCAATATTTTAAAATTGTATCTAAAATAACTGGAAAAGTGGAAACAAGACCAGATATAATTTGATCATTCTGAGAAAATCCAAAATCTTTATAGATAGAACCAATCATTAGTTCCCAACCATGGGTTGAATGGAATCCTATAGATAAATCAGTTAATAAAAGAATAGAAAAAGCTTTTATTGTGTCACTTAAGTTATATAGGAATTCTTGAACCCACGAATTAAGAATAATAAGTTCTTGATTACCTAGATTAGAATAAGCACTTAGAATAACGAAACATATTATGTTTGTCGAGAAGTGCAAAATCGCATGGATACGATCTTCATTGTGTGTCTTCATCAATTGGATGGTTTCTTTGTAGATTTCGCTACGAAGATTTTGTAGACGTATTTCCGGGTATTCCTTTAGCATTTTATCCAAGAGGAACAGTTCCTCGAATTCTATGAATTTTTTTAGAATACTCTTTTCTTGAATATCATTCAAGAAAATTTCGGATTGCCTAGTATTCCACCTATTAGTAACCCAAGATTCCAGACTTTTCTTAAATGTGAGAGAGATGCACCAGGGCAAAAAAACTATAGGTATAAGATATAGAAAGGAAATGAATGGTTTCTTTTTTGCCATTTTTCGTCTTTATTTAATGAACTCAGCTTCATCTCAGTCGTCAACTCTATAGGATGATAATAATGTTTCTATCAAGCATAAGTTCTATTACAAGTCATATACCCTATTATATATATAAATAATATATATAAATAGAAAATCTATTCCCGCGTCCTTTTTTTTCAAAGTACTTCAATTGGTACACGCAAGAAATAGGCCAATTCTGCAGCTTTTTGTTCAATTTCTCGTGAAGTCAAATTCTCGTCAATACGAGTCAAGGGAATGGCCCCCTGTCCTATAATTTCCATATAAAGGATACGACGAGTATAAATACCCTCTTTAACTTCTATTCTGATCGACTGAATATCCTTGATAAGGAATCGGATAAAAATACGACGATTTTTTCCAGGAAATCCCCAACGAAAAATACACACTATTCCCGCTTTTTTATCGAATCGATCATAACCACTACCCACATTCCACCAAATTGTACACCACAAATAAGAACTAATAAAGAGACCCGCGATTCCATAGAAAGACATCACGATTCCTTGTGGAAAAAAAAGAATTTGCTGAGACGGAAATAAAGATAACAAATTCCTACCAAGATAACTGGAAGTTCCAACCAATAAAAACCCCAATGAACCTAAAAGAAGGATAAAGGCCCAGCAGAAATTACTTGTTTTTCGAGACCCCGCTATAAGTTCTACCCATATACGTTCTGATCGCCAACTCATATTAGATCCAGTTCTGTTTTATTCGAATTGGGAGAATAAATAACCCCAAGCAAATGAATTTTACTTTACATTTCTTTTTTTCCGAAGTAACTCTCATCAACTAGCACTGCACTATTTTGATGTAAATCTTTAGGAGTAATTCATCGAATTGCTTCCAGATTCAAAAAAGAATATATGCGATTTGTGCCTACTATCTTGTCCGTATCTAAAAAATCTTGTTCTTTTGAACATGAAGAAATAAAGAAGCCATTGCAATTGCCGGAAATACTAAGCCCACTAAAGGGACAAAAATTGAGGGGAAGTTTATCATAGAATGGGTACCTCGATTTAATATTTGATTTGTACCTGTTATATATTATATATATATTTTTATTTATTAATTTCATATTTTTTTCTTATATATATTGTTATAAAAAGTCTATAATCACTAGAACTCAAACATATACTTAGTATAAGTATATATTTGAGTTCTAGTGATAAATTATACTAATTATAGCTAAGTGAATATATAGAGTATATTGAGTATAATAAATTAATAAATAATAAATAAAAAGTCCAATTAGAATCTAATTCTATATATGAATAGTAGATATAAGGAATGTAGAAAGAAGTAGAACTAAATAAATATAATATAAATGGATTTCTTTCCCCTTCTATTTAGCCTTCTCCAAGAAAAAAAACATATGCATATGTATGATAATACACTTTTTTTTTTTCATTTTATTTGTAAAAAATATGAAAAAAAAAAGAGGGATAAAAAAATATTTTAGGCTCTTCTTTATTTTTTATTTTGAGTCAAAGGAAAGAAAGCATGGAGT
Source organism: Adenanthera pavonina (assembly GCA_026686845.1). NCBI lineage: Eukaryota > Viridiplantae > Streptophyta > Magnoliopsida > Fabales > Fabaceae > Adenanthera > Adenanthera pavonina. The sequence goes on from JAIVEN010000048.1 coordinate 44,943, forward strand.
TGAAATAACTCACTTAAAACCCCCTTTAAAAGATTACGCGGTACGATTGAATCAAATAAGCCCTTATGGAATAAATATTCAGCCGCTTGTGAACCTTCGGGTACTGCCTTATTCAACGTTTGTTCAATTACTCTTTTACCCGCAAATGCAATGTAAGCATTGGGTTCGGCAATAATGATATCCCCTAACATGCCAAAACTGGCTGTCACCCCACCGGTAGTAGGAGATGTAAGGATGGATACATAGAACAACCTTTTATTTGTTTGATAATCATATAAAACGGAAGAGATTTTAGCCATTTGCATCAAGCTCAGACTTCCTTCTTGCATACGTGCTCCTCCGGACGCACATACTAGAATAAGAGGTAAAAGTTGATTGGCAGCATATTCGACCAAACGGGTAATTTTCTCACCTACTACGGATCCCATACTACCCCCCATAAACTCAAAATCCATGATCCCAATTGCTACAGGAATACCGTTTATTTGACCAGTGCCTGTTTGAACAGCTTCGGTTAATCCTGTCTGTCTTTGATAAGAATCCATACGATCTTTATATGCTTCCTCTTCCGAATAAAATTCAATGGGATCCACAGAGACCATGTCTTCATCCATAGGATTCCAAGTACCTCGATCAATCGAAAGTTCGATTCTATCTGAACTGCTCATTTTCAAATGATATCCACAGTGTTCACAAATATCCATTTTTGATTTAAAAAATTTCTTATAATTTAATCCATAACAATTTTCGCATTCAATCCACAAATGCTTGTATTTTTCAGTTTCATCGAGATCATTAGAACTATCTTTTCTAGTTAAATCATTATGATTTATATCATTCGGGATAGTTTTTATACTAGAACTCTCGCTTTCACTACTATTTCTGCCCTTACCACAAATGTAATTATAAAAGTAACTTTCATTGTATTTGTCACTCTCACCTAAAATGTGACTATCAATACAGATTTGAGAACGAAGATAACTCTCAATGCAACTATAAATGTTATTTTTCCAACTAGATTTAGTATCATACACGTAATGATCTTCATGTTTCTTAGAGACGTTATTCAGATAGCTAGAATTCTTATAACTATAAAAAAAACTTTCTGGTTCACTTAGAAAAGACTGATCATTGTCAATCTCCAAAATCTTATTTTCAATATCAAAATATATGAAATAACTGTTGGTCTTGTTATTGTTATCCCTAACTAAAACGATTTTATCAGATAGGAAATTCCGAAAGTTCCTGACATCGACTAAATAATCAACATTACTGTAACTAGAATTGTCACTATTATTCCAGCTAGGAAAGTTTTTTTCCATATTAATAAAAATTGGGTCTTCACTTATACCGGTATTTTCAATAGGACCAAAACTATCCATTGATTTACTTAACCCACACCCGTATTCTAACTGCTTATTAAACAACATAGAATTTAACCACCATTTTTCCATAGGGTTTTTTTCCTCTATTAACATTAAAATACAATAGATGAATAATCATTTGATGAAAAATCATTAAATATGTCACTATATGTGCTGGAATCCTTTTTTTCAATTCGATTTTTTTCTTTTTTTTTTTTCATTTTGAAAATGGATAAAAATCCATTTTTATTTTTTTTTTTGTGGTTATCCAAAACATCATTTTATGTCAACAATAATAAATAAAAAATTAGGTATGGAGATTGGGAGGGGGGATAAAAAAGAAAAGAGTTCTATAAATTTATAGAAAAGTCATCCACACCCTCCTTTTTTCATTAAGTTAATTTCGTTTGTTGAGTAGGGGAAAGTTCCATAAAAACACCCGCCCTTTTTGAAATATCCTGAACAGTTCCTGTAGGTTGAGCGCCCCGTTCAAGGAAATATAGAATAACAGGAATATTTAAATAAGTTTGATTCTTTATTGGATCATAAAAACCCACTTTCCGAAGATCTCTTCCCTCTCTTCGGGATCGAACATCAATTGCAACGATTCGATAAACAGCTCATTGGGATAGATATAGATGAACAATACACCCCCCCATAGAAACGTATAAGAAGTTTTCTCCTCGTACGGCTCGAGAAAATTTAAAAATTATGTCTATGTATAAAATTATTATGTCAAATATATCAATAAAAAAAATCATGAAATCAATTAGACATCAATTAGACTATGATTTCAGTTTTTTTCTTTTGCTAAAAAAAAGAACTCCTTGTATTCGCAACCTCATAACTCAATTTGGATAACTCTCAAATAGAAAACAAAACCTTAGGTATTGGTATTTCATTTATTGAGCGGTCTCTACCCCCTTTTCTTTTTCTTGTCCGTCTTATTTAGAATCCCCCTTTTCCTTTTTTCTTCATTCTATTCTAATAGAATGGTTATTCTAATGGAATTGTTGAGACAATTTGAAATGGTATTTACTTGTTCCAAGATCTTTTAGCTATTCCTTGAATCATTGGGTTTAGACGTTACTTCGGGGATCTTTAATCGTTTCAAAAATGGGCAGCAACATACCATTTCTTTCTCTCAAAAAAAAAAAAGAGGGTTGATTCCCGCGGATACACTTTTGATCGAAATAGTTTTACGAATTCCAACCAATTTGACTTTCTTTTTTTTGACTTTGCTCAAATTGGATCCTTTCGATTTCTCTATCAAAAATATACTTACGAAGTTGTTCTAACTTATTAATTTTCACTAACCTTAGATACTTGCCCCTGAGAAATGAATTAACTCGAGCTCCATCGTGTACTATTTACATCATCAAATCCCTCTCTCATCCCTCAAACAATGAGTTCTAGTAGAACAGAACAAACGATGTCGAGACAAGAGCACTCCCGTTTCTATATACTTACTAGAAAAAGTAGCGGATGTAAGAATCCACAGCTAATCTAATCATGTCTTTCAAGTCGCACGTTGCTTTTTACCACATCGTTTCAAACGAAGTTTTACCATAACATTCCTTCGGATCCGGTATGTAATTGATTCAAGTATTAAATCGTGAATAGTCATTGATTCAATCAATACATAACATAATAATCTATCCTTTTTAGGTTTTCCTTGTATATGAATGGAGAATTTCTAAATCTAAAGTAAAGTATAAAGAAGTATAAAAAAACTCAAATTCACTAGATAATGTATGAATAGATTTTCTATTCGATTAGTTTTTTTATAAACTAGAAAAAAATGAATTTGAAATATTATATATAGAATATTTAATTAAATATTCGAAAAAGTTTTATATCTTATATATATTTTATATATAAGATATCTATTTATTTTAACAATAAATATAAATATTAATAATATATATTATTATAAAATAATCCACAGTGATTATAAAAAAAATAATAATAGAGTTTGAAGATGTGGATTCAAAAGCGACTCGATTGAGATTAGAGACGAATGAAAAAAAGGGGGGGTAATTTTTATCCCGAGATACTATTTATTTGTATTCCAATAGGATATACATCATGAATGTATATGTTCTGGGACGGAAGGATTCGAACCTCCGAATAGCGGGACCAAAACCCGTTGCCTTACCGCTTGGCCACGCCCCATTTTTGATTCGACATTAATAAACACTATTATTGGTATTGGTTCTTCGTCAATTCCACTTCAAAAAAAATCCATACATACAATAAATTGTTACTGGTACTGGGAGTTTGATATGTGCAGATATCTAATAAAACTCAAATTAAATTATTGATCATTACATAGAATTCAATTAAAATATTGAATGAAAGTCTCATTTCTTCTTTTTTTGTCAGACTAGAGGATTTTGAACTTTCTAGTTCAAATCAAAATCAATAACGATTTTGTTTGGAGGGTCTGATTGTATTTGATTTTTTTTAGTTTTACTTATTAATTTTATTAAATAGTAAATGCTAAAATATTAATAAAAAATATTATATTATTAGTAATCATTATCTTTTATCTAAAAAAAAAATGAATAGTAAAATACTAATTAATAGTATGATACTATGATATTAATAATATTTAATAATAATATTAAAAAATATTATATTATATATATTTTATTTATTCTAATAGTATATAGTATACTCTATATTATTAGTATTAGAATATAATATATTCTAATCGACATATATATTATGTATATAAAATTCTTAATATATTCTAATATATATTATATTATACATATATATAATAATATACAATAAAGCTTGTAAAAAAAAAAAAAATTTATTTTCTTAAAGAACAAAATTTTTGTTATGCTTAATATCTTTAGTTTGGTCTGTATTTGTATTCACTCCGCCCTTTATTCAAGTAGTTTTTTCTTGGCGAAATTGCCCGAAGCCTACGCTTTTTTGAATCCAATTGTAGATATTATGCCAGTAATACCTCTACTCTTTTTTCTTTTAGCTTTTGTTTGGCAAGCTGCTGTAAGTTTTCGATGAGATCTTGAATTTGAATAAATGTCCTAAAAAAATTCGGAATTTATTCGAAAAAAAAATTCAAACAATTTTCATTTTTACAATTTAAAAGATCAGATAAGTCTTACAGTGTGAATCCTCGATTCAAATATTGAAATCTTTGGATAGACAAAAAAATCTGGACCATCTCATTATTTCCTCATTCTTACGTTTTTTCCACTGAGAAAGCTATCTATATATTAGTATTAGATTTGAGTCCACCACCAGTAACTTAACTAGATTGTGGATTGGATATGAAAGAAAATTTTTTGTAATAAAAATATTATTAATAGTAATAAAGGGCTCGGCTGTTACTATACAAAGAAAAAGAAATTTCCAATTTTTTTTCTATTTCCTCAAAATAACTTAATTTCTTAGAAATTTTGTTTTGTATCAAAAGAAACATAATATGTAATATAAGAGAATCTATTCTCTTTCTCTGTCGTTTTTTTTTTTTTTAATTATCTTGGAGATTTTTTGTAATGCTTACTCTAAAACTATTTGTTTACACGGTAGTGATATTCTTTGTTTCACTTTTCATCTTCGGATTCCTATCTAACGATCCAGGACGTAATCCAGGACGTGAAGAATAAAAAAAATGGAGTTTCCTATGTTTTCCTTGCTTGTGCTGGATTTTGAAAAA
>JAIVEN010000048.1:55000-80000 GCA_026686845.1 Adenanthera pavonina
AGGAAAGAATCGGTTATATTTTTCATATGATCTCATCTCCTCTTATGGATAGACTAATTATCTTTCGACGATTCCTAATTTATTAAAAATTTGTAGTATATATATATTTTTTTATTTTAATATTATTGGTCAATTAGTTTAGTTGTTAATTGAAAGATTCCCCATAAGAATCAAAATTCTTAGACTAGAATTAGATACTAGTTATTATGTCAATTGCCAAATCTCTAGTTGTTTTAAATGCTTTTTTAATTATTAAATTAAAAACTTTCCGAATGAAAAAAAAAAGGAAGGGAGGCATTTTGTATTGTACTAAAAAGGGAAGGAATAAGGCAAGCAGTATGTTAAGCCCTCATCCTTATCTTAAATCAGTCCTTCCCTTACGTTCTTGTCCGAACGAATAAATAATTGTGGGAGTTAAACCCAACTATAATTCGAAAAAGCGAGAGCAGCAAATCAATTACACGGAAAAAGAATATGTATTTTTCTATTTTTTTTTAGGATTAAACAAAGGGATTCGCAAATAAAAGTGCTAATGCTACAACCAGCCCATAAATTGTTAAAGCTTCCATAAAAGCAAGACTAAGCAATAAAGTACCCCGTATTTTTCCCTCTGCTTCTGGTTGTCGCGCAATACCTTCTACTGCTTGCCCTGCAGCAGTCCCTTGGCCAACCCCAGGTCCAATAGAAGCAAGTCCTACGGCCAACCCAGCAGCAATAACGGAAGCGGCAGAAATCAGTGGATTCATGATAAGTTCCTCTCACCCCAAATAAAAATAAATAAAAAAAAAGGGAAATAGTTAATGATACAATCAACCAATCAATTATGACTTCATTTTTAAATTCCTAAGATTTTTTCAGTTGAAGTAATTGAGAATTCAAAAATGGAAATAAGAATCTTTATTGAACTATCCGAACTACTTGGATTTTTCTATCCACGTAGTTTTTGTGAATCCATACAACTTTTGTTCTTATCTTACCTCTTATAATATAAAAGACTTATAACTATTTTTTTTTAATTCTTCGTTCTTTTTCTCGTTTTAATTTCGTTAGTCATTCAATATTTAATTCATAATTACAGATTAAACGGAAGGGCTTCGTTTTTTTGAATCCTTGTTGAAATTTACATGTAGTAGGACACGTTTCGATATATAGTTAGTTCATAAATAACTCGTTAATATATAATATCACATATACATGTATTTCTCCCATACCGTAAACCAATTCTCCGTGTCTTAAGATTCAATTGGATTCGAGAAGAATGATTCTTTGAACCCCCCCAAAAAAAAGAAAGAGTTGTCTTAGAACTATTAGATTATATACACCTAATTCGACTCTCGCTCGCTACTACTGTTTTTTTTTTATCTCGGGTTTTTGAAAGCCCCTTTCCCTTTCTTCTCTTCGGTTTGATTATATCCATATGAAATAATTAATCTAAATTTATTCGTTAGGTCTAATTTTGCATAGAAATATTTTTTTTATTTGAGCGATCTAAATGGAAATCTTATTTATTCGAATTCTCTTTTGAAAAATTGTTGAATTGAATATAAATTACGAATGAAACGGGAATCCGTTCTAGTTCTCTATAATTTAAATCACATATTGTAAACATAAATATAATACAAAGTTTATAGTTATAGCTCCCAATATATTTTTTTTAATTACTTCATTACAATATTAATGAATCCTAATCTAATAAATCTAATAATATTAAATATAAATAATATATATCATAATATATATATAAATAAAAATATATTCCAAAAATTAAATATGTTATAGTTATAGATTGAATGAACAAAACAAAATACAACAAAAACTATATTAATTGGAAGGGAATAGAAATTGGTCAAACAAAGAGTATTTTTAGTAAAAGTAAAAAAAGAAAATAGGAAAAGGATCCTTTTCCTATTTTCTTTTTTTACTTTTACTAAAAGCCCCCCGTAATCTACTATTTACAAAAAATCATATACTTTTTTTTACCTTATTGGTTGCATTTGATTTAACCCCTTATTCAAAAAAATTTGAAAATATTTCAAAACTTTTTTCTATTTTATGCACTTATGTTCCCTAAAGATATTATCTTGCATATTAGCTGCACATACATTGTGGCGAGCTAAACAATAAAAAAAAAAGACAATTTCGTAAATTAGTTTTAGTTAATGATGTCCTTCCATGGATTCACCTATATAAGCTGCAGCTAAAGTAGCAAAAATAAGGGCTTGAATACCGCTTGTAAATAATCCAAGGAACATGACAGGTATAGGAACCACTAAAGGTACTAAAGAAACAAGAACAACAACTACTAATTCATCAGCTAATATATTTCCGAAAAGTCGAAAACTAAGCGACAACGGTTTTGTAAAATCTTCTAAGATGTTAATCGGTAAAAGGATTGGAGTTGGTTGGATGTATTTACCAAAATAAGCTAATCCTTTTTTTGAAAGACCCGCATAGAAATATGCTACTGATGTAAGTAAAGCTAATGCAACAGTAGTATTTATATCATTTGTGGGTGCAGCTAACTCCCCGTGAGGTAACTGTATTATTTTCCAAGGCAAAAGGGCCCCCGACCAATTTGAAACAAAAATAAATAGAAACATAGTTCCAATAAAGGGGACCCAGGGACCATATTCTTCCCCAATCTGAGTTTTGCTCACGTCTCGAATGAATTCAAGGACATATTCAAAGAAATTCTGACCGAAAGTGGGAATGGTTTGTGGATTTCTAACAACTAGAATGGCTGAAACTAATAGGATAGCAATTACAACCCAAGATGTAATAAGTACCTGGGCATGCACTTGGAATCCCCCTAATTGCCAATAGAAATGTTGACCTACCTCCACAGAGGATATTTCATATAATCGTTTTAATGTGTTGATGGAACATAATAGAATATTCATGTTGTCCTGGCCTCGAAAAGAAATAGAACTTGAAAAAGAATTATTTTGATTCAACCATCTCCTTTTTGAATTGTCTGCTTCAATCTTCTATTTATTTTTAATACTGACTAATAATCTAATAATATTTTTGGTTTTTTCTCGATTTAGTAATTTCGTAATAGTTTTACTATTAGTAATAGTATAGTTAGTATAATAGTATTGTAACCGATTTTCTAATTTTTTGAAGTTCCCAACCGAATAATTTGAAAATCTTATTTCTTATTATTAATTAAGAATTTCGTATATAGCTAGAACGACCTTCACAAATTGCAAATACTAATTTGTTAAGAATTAATTGGATTGAAGCTATAGCATCATCATTAGCTGGAATCGAAATATCCGCGAAATCCGGGTCACAATTTGTATCGATTAAACAAATCGTTGGAATTCCCAAAGTGATACATTCTCTAAGAGCGGTATACTCCTCTTGCTGATCAACGATTATCACAATATCGGGTAACCCCTTCATATATTTAATGCCACCCAGATAGGTTTCCAAGTGAGATAATTGTCTCTTCAACATAGCGGTATCCTTTTTTGGAAGACAGTTGATTCTGCCCGTCTTTTGTTCCGTTCTCAAGTCCCTGAACTTCTGAAGTCTCGTTTCTGTAGTATACCAATTGGTTAACATGCCGCCGAGCCACTTTTTATTAACATAATGACACCGAGCTCTTGTTGCAGCCCGTGCTATTGAATCAGCTGTTTTATTTTTTGTGCCAACAATTAAGAATTGTTTCCCCTTACTTGCTGCATCAAAAACTAAATCACAAGCTTCTGATAAAAAGCGAGCAGTTCTAGTAAGATTTATAATATGAATACCCTTACGCTTTGTGGATATATAGGGGGCCATTCTAGGATTCCATTTCCTAGTACCGTGGCCAAAATGAACTCCCGCTTCCATCATCTCTTCCAAGGTTATGTTCCAATATCTTTTTGTCATAAATCCTCACAATAAAAAAAGAGAGACAGAGTATCCTGAAATATAAAAATCAAATTTAGTTCCGATGGAACCTTCTCTTCTATCGAAGACTGGCTGTTGATGCATGGTCAGGCCCATTCATATTTTTTTTAACCAAACAACCCAAAATTAAAAGGGGTGAATCTGCTCTTAGGAATCATTAAATCCTAGGAAATAATTGTTATGATGTATCGCATAAATTCTTGAAAATTAAGAAATCAAAAAATTCTCTGTGGTGGAACAAAAGATTTTTTATTCCCCCCTCTCGAATAAAATTTTTTTTTGTTTCCGAAGAACTCTTGGTATGTTGTCTTAGCTTTGAGGGGCGTATTCCTTTTTTTAATCCGGTACCTACGGGTATCATTCCCCCCAAAACAACGTTCTCTTTCAGACCTTTCAACCAATCGATACGACCTCGTAGAGCAGCTTTTGCTAAAACTCTAGCAGTTTCTTGAAAACTCGCTTCGGATATGAAACTTTGAGTATTCAGAGATGCTTTTGTTATTCCCAATAATAGAGCTCGATAACAAATAACTTCTTCCAAGGCACGCCCTGCTCGTTCAGCTCGCAACAATCCAATTAGTTCACTGGGTGAAAAAACATTAGACATTCCATCTTCTGAAACCAATACTTTTGATGTTATTTGACGTACAATAATCTCTATATGTCTATTGTGTATGTGCACTCCTTGGGATCGATAAACCTTTTGGATTTTATTAACCAAAGAGATTCTACTTTGGACGATAGTTAGCTCAGCACCAATAAAAAAACCCCAGGGAATGCCTAGAATTTTTGTTATACATTCATTCCAAGCGTCAACTCTCTTGCCTAGGTTCGCTGATATTGAATCAATCGAACGCACTTCTAATACCTGTTCTACTTTTGGAAGACCTTGTGTTATATCACCAGATCTCGATTTTTCATAAATAAATGTGACTAATACATCTCCTTCAAAAAAGATTTCTCCATAATGACCATGAACAGTTGCTCCTGGAGTTGCCAAATAGGTATTAGCCGATCTTATTAATACAGAATCAATTTGAACAATTACAACTTGTCCCGATTTTAGGTGTAGTCCATTTTTCGTTTGAGTTAAGCATACATTTTCACAAATAAATTGCCCTAAGCTAATCTTTTTAAATGTTTTTTCATAATATTTATGATCATAATTATGATGGAGAAAATGCCAAATCAAATGGAATGGATTAAAAATGATGTTAATAAATGGATCGGCCTTAAAACTTATCTCCTTTTCGTCCATTAAAAAATATTTAAATACTTGACAAGTTTCCTTTAACCCTTCAAGTTGCAAATTCTTGTTCATTTTACCCTTTAATAACTCAAAATCAGATCTTGATGAATAAGAATTTGCAACTTGAAGGGTTATTCCTAAAGGGCCTAATGAATTCTTATTTGGAATTAGAGGATCTTTTTTTATTTTATTAATTATTTCTTTTAGACCGTTGTGATATTTTACATTGCTGAATGGTCCTATTTGAAAACAATCAGATGATGACAAAATTACCAAAGATCGGCATTCCATATTTCTATTCAACAACACACGAATAGTTCCGTGATTTTGAGTATTTGATTGTTGAATTTTTGCCTTGGAATAAATATAAAAAAACGGGTTGATATTGATTTGATCTAACTCATTATCAGAGGTCCATTTGGAACCGAACGGGTCATTCCTTTTTCTGATATAAGAAATACGGGATTTTGGTAAGTCAATTCTTAGGAAATCCCCAATCAAACCATTTGTACTTACTTCAACAAAAGAAGCAAGAGATTCTTCGATAGAGGAACTTTTTTTGTCTTGATTCCAATTCAATACTAAACAAGTCCGAACTAATTGAATACTTGTGTCAAAAATTCTACGAATTGTTTTCTCATTTCCATAAAGAATATAATTGACAACTTTAAGTTCCATATTATCCCTTTCCTGGAATAGATCGTCGGGAAAAATTTTTACTAAATTGATACCATCTGTTATTTCATATAGAATTACGGGTCGAACTAAAACAAAATCCTTTTTCTTAATAGTTGTGATCCATTGGACATAGATCCAATTTTTCATTTTTTTTGATTCCTTAGAATCTTTTTTTTTTAACCTTTCGGATCGTATCAAAATCCCACTGTGTCGGTATGCCTTATCCATCTCTCCAGGAAAATATATATCCCCAGAAAATATTTTTAATTCAATTTTTTTTTTTTTCTTCTCCACTCGAACCAATCCGCCTACTCGACTTCTTATATTTAAAGTAATTGGTGTATCTGCTCCAACGATACTATAGTTCCGTACCATTATAGAAGAAGGTTCGGGTAAAATATACACTTCTTCGGGAATGAAAAAAAGTCGATCTACTTTGATTTGGTATTTTGGTTTAATTTCTTTGACTCCTTGATATTCAATCAAATCCTCTTTTTTTAAAATGGGGGGGGTTCCGATAGTTCTATATTTAGGAATTCCTGAACTTTGTGTTCTGTATTGAGGATCGTCCAAATGAGCAAGAATACTATTTCTACGAAAAATACCATTCATGGGTATTTCAATCGATATATTAGAAGAGGACATTTGTAGTTTGTCTTGTTCTTGGATCGATTGGAATGGAAATGGAATTATAAAGCTATTTCGACGCCTTTTTGCCAATAAATCCGAAGTCGTGTGCGAAATAGCAAGATGTATAAAATGACAATTATACATATATATGATTTGATTAAATTCTGAATAATTAAGAATCTTACTTTCTTTTTTACCACAAGGGTTAGAAAAAGATCTTTCTCCAATAGAACGAGAATGAGTGGTCATTTGATCTTGATCCTTGAAGAGTGAAGAAGAGAGTACATTCCACCTGCACGACTTTCCTGATAATATCCATAAAAGGCTTGTCTTTGGTAAGATATGTATATTACTGTATTTTATTTCAGAAGCATGATTTACATCTGTACTCCAATGCATTTCTCCCTGTGAGTCAGAATAAATATGTTTTCGAACCTTTTCCTTCAAATTTAAGGTGTATGTTCCTGCGCGAATCTCAGCAATCACTTGTTCTGCTTCTACATATTGATCGTTTTGAACTAATAAAAAACTTTTTGGTGGAATAGTCACGTTATGTAGAGTATCATCACTTTCAATAGTTACATACAAGTCTATATAAGATATAAAAGCAGGATGCCCATGACGTGTACGCGTAGGATAAACTAAATTCTCATCAAATTTGATTTTTCCATTAGACGGTGCTCGCACATGTTCTGCAATACCCCCTGTGAATACTCCACCTGTATGAAAAGTTCTTAATGTTAATTGAGTGCCCGGTTCTCCAATCGACTGGCCCGCAATAATACCTACAGCTTCTCCTAATTCCACGAGGTTACCATGAGTCGGACTCCGACCATAACACAATCGGCATATCCAAGAAGTATTCCTGCAAGTAAAAGGGGTTCGAATACATATTGATTGTGTTTGAAAATTTATGAATCGATTGATAAGTCCAATGCCAATATCTTGGTTTTGAACCGCAATGCATCGTGAACCTATGTATATATCGTCGGCTAATACACGACCAATTAATGTTTGTATCAAAATTTTTTCCGGCATCATTCCATTCCGGGTATTTACGGAAATACCTCGAATGGAACCACAATTCACTCGCCGTACAACAATGTGTTGAACCACCTCAACAAGTCTACGAGTCAGATATCCAGCATCGGATGTTCGTACAGCAGTATCCACAACCCCCTTGCGGGCTCCATAGCAAGAAATTATATATTCTGTTAAAGATAGTCCTTCGCGTAAATTACTTTGAATGGGTAAATCGATCATTTGTCCTTGTGGATCTGACATTAACCCCCTCATACCCACTAATTGGTGTACTTGAGATGCATTTCCTCTAGCACCCGAAAAAGACATTATATAAACGGGGTTAAAGGGATCCGTCATCTTAAAGTTAGGATTCATTTCTTGTCGCAAATATTCACTTGTAGCATACCATACTTCAATGGATTGGCGTAATTTTTCTACCGCATGTACATTCCCATAATGATGATGTTTTTCCAAAATCAAACTTTGTTGTTCAGCATCTTGGACTAGCCATCCTTTAGAAGGTATTGTTAAAAGATCATCGATTCCTAAGGAAATAGATGTAGCAGTAGCTTGACGGAACCCCAAAGTCTTTACTTGATCCAGGATGTGTGATGTATATGCCATTCCGAAGTGATCTATTAATCTACTAATAAGTCGTTTAATGGCAGTTCCACCTATCACTTTATTGTGAAAGACCAGATTGGCCCGTTCTGCCATAAGTACCTCCCTATTCTGCTCAGTGGGATTTATTTTAACAATGGATTTGAGTCAATGATTTGAAAACTGCCTTTTCCTTATGTTAATTGTTGATTCGCGTAGAAATTTGAAATAAAATATATATATGATCCTAATCTTAGTTGAGACCCAAATTCAAACCCGCATCAGAAATTTACTTAGCTTAGATACCATATAAATAGGCCCGAGAAAAGCCTTGTATAGCTTCTTCGATTTCTCGATAAAAAGAAATATGACCAACGGTGGTTCGAATATATATACAACGAATCTCTTTTTTTATACTTCTTAATACTATATAATGATCATAAATCTCATGATAGATACCCAAAGATTCATAATGAACTTCGACAGGAGCCTCTCTTGACGAAATAACGCGCTGATCTAGTCGCCACCGGAGCCACAAAGAGCTGTCGAAATTGATTCTTTTCTGTCGATAAGCTCCAATTGCATCATAAGAATTACAAAAAAAAGGTTCTTTTTTTTTCGTATACTTATTATTATTATCGCGAATTCCTTCATTTTTTAAATTTTTGCGATTACGCGGACTATACCTATTTGCACTAATACCTCGACGATTCCCGCTTGTTAATATGTAAAGCCCCATAAGCATATCTTGAGTTGGTACGGAAATGGGATCCCCCATCGAGGGAGACAAGAGATTCATATGAGAAAACATAAGTAACCGAGCTTCCGCTTGAGCCTCCAAAGATAAAGGCACATGAACAGCCATTTGGTCTCCATCAAAGTCTGCATTGAATCCCTTACAAACTAATGGGTGTAAACAAATAGCACGTCCTTCTACTAAAATGGGTTGGAATGCTTGTATACCCAATCTATGTAGAGTAGGCGCTCTATTTAGCAATACGGGATGCCCCTGCATAACTTCTTGAAGTATTTCCCATACAATAGGTTCTTTTTCCCGAATTTTATTCTTAGCAATTCCCATGTTCGAAGCAAAATGTTTTCGAATTAGACCACGAATTACAAATGTTTGGAAAAGCTCTATTGCTATTTCGCGGGGTAATCCACATCGATGTAATGAAAGCGAAGGGCCTACTACAATAACAGAACGCCCCGAATAATCAACCCGTTTGCCAAGCAGAGTCTCACGGAATCTTCCCTCTTTGCCCTCAATTATATCGGAAAACGATTTGTAAACCTTATTATGACCGTCTCTCATTGGTTGTCCGCGAATTCCATTATCAAGAAGTGTATCCACGGCTTCTTGTACTAATTTCTCTTGACACATTACTAATTCGCCTGGCGTAGATTTACTTGTTGTTAATAGATCGATAAGGGTATTGTTCCGATAGATAACTCTTCTATAGAGTTCATTTATATCCGAGCTCATTAGTTTTCCCCCATCTATTTGAATAATAGGTCTCAATTCGGGGGGGAGAACTGGTAAGAGACATAAAACCATCCATTCCGGATCTATATTTGTTCGGATAAAATGTTTAGCTAATTCCATGCGCCGAACCAAAAAATTCTTTCTTCTTCCAACTTTTCGATCCTCCCATTCATTTTCATTGTCCGCGGATCCCTCTTCGCCCAATTCTTTCCATTCAACAAACGAAGAATCAATAATAACTCTTAAATCCAGATCGGCTAGTTGTTCTTGGATAGCACTTGCTCCACTAGAAATTTCTCGATTTCGAAATGTATCAAAACCTTGGGTAGTAAAAAAAAGTGGGATGCTATATTTCCACGATTGAATTTCATATTCAAATGAACCCCTTAATCGTAAGAAAGTGGGTTTTTTAACAACGGGTCTAGCAAACGCAAAATTTGGATAGGATCCTATAGGATCTCCTCCTTTTAAAATCGGACGTGAAAGTTTCCTTTCATCCGGCTCAAGTAGTTACGCCAAAAAAAAAGAAATAAAAGGGATTTCCGCTTTCAAATTATATAAAACCTAGAATATAAAATGTTTACTCTTTACTCAAGTTTTCAATAAAGACTAAGCAACTTTTCATTCATGCATTCCTCTTCTCATTCTCAATTACGGCAGAAAAAAATATAAAATTATTGAGTAGTCTACCCCCCTTCGAATGAAGGAATCCCTTCAAAATTTTTTTTATTTATTTAATTTCAAGGAGTATCCCGAAATTCATAAGAGATTTTATTGTCTATGTTATAAATCATTCCTTTTGATCTTTTAGGTCCAAACTTCACCTCGACGGTTATGCTACGATGTCCTTAAGCCTATATGCGATGGATAAACTTCTGCAACCATGATATTATATATTTATATATTTGCTTTTTTTTTTTTGAATTGAACATAATTTCCGTTTTTCTATTCTAAAAGAAAAGGAAAAGTTTATTCCACAAAAAATCTTTTTTTACAAGGTATAGCTAAAAACCTATATTTATTTGTTACTGAATCAACCATAGACCAATTCCCCTTTTTTATTTTTATTGGGGAATATTCCAAAATTCTGAGCTTCATATTACTCACTCCCAGCAGAGACATGTCAGATCTAGGGCATCCCAATTAATTCAATTGAATGGAATGACAGTTTATCGGTCAGAATCTGTACAATAAAAATATTGATCAAATCACACATCGCAGTAAACTAGACCTTCTAATTCTTTAAGGGGTTTATCTAAAAGATTCGCGATATAACTAGGAAGACGTTTCAAATACCACACGTGGGTTACTGGGCATGCCAGTTTTATATAGCCCATTTGATATCTACGTATCCGAGAATCAATAAATTCTACCCCGCATTGTTCACAAAATTTTGGGTTCTCTTTTTTATCCCCGATTACTCGATAATTTCCACAAGCACAAATCCCACTTTTTACAGGCCCAAAAATTCTTTCACAAAACAATCCATCTTTTTCGGGCTTATTGGTTTTGTAATGAAAAGTATAGGGTTTTGTTACCTCCCCAACTATCTCTCCATTAGGTAGGATTTTTTTTGCCCAAGCACTTATTTGTTGAGGAGAGACTGATCCAATTCGGAGTTGTTGATGTCTATATTGATCAATCATAGAATACAAATTCCGGTTCCGTCCAATTAAGCTTCCTTCCTATAAATCCGGAAGTTCTTCTCAGATACAAGGAAATGATTCAATTCCATAGCCAAAGATCGTAGTTCTCGAACGAGCAATCGAAAAGATTCTGGAGCGTCCGCAGGTTTCGGTATTGTTCCTCCAATGATTGTAGTCGCGAGTACTACTTGGCGAGCTTTAATATGATCAGATTTATAAGTAAGCATCTCTTGCAAAATATGAGCAACACCAAATCCCTCGAGGGCCCAAACCTCCATCTCACCTACGCGTTGTCCTCCTTGTTTGGCCCTTCCTCTAAGGGGCTGTTGTGTAACAAGTGCATAATGCCCACTGGAACGCCCATGTATTTTATCATCAACTTGGTGAATTAATTTCAAGATATAAGGCTTTCCTATTATAACAGGCTGCTCAAAAGGATTCCCTGTTCTTCCATCAAATATTCTGCTTTTGCCCGGATACTCGGGTTCAAATATCCACGGATTTGATGTTTGTTTACTGGCTTCATATAATTCAGAAAATACTAGTTTTCTCGAAGCCTCTTGCTCATATCTCTCATCAAAGGGTGCTACTCGATAATGTCTATCTAGCATATCCCCCGCTAATCCGAGTGAGCATTCAAAGATCTGTCCAACATTCATCCGCGACGGCACCCCTAATGGATTGAAGACCATATCAACGGGTCTTCCATCTTGCAAATAAGGCATATCCTGTCTAGACAAAATTTTTGAAATGATACCCTTATTTCCATGTCTCCCGGCTACTTTATCACCTACTTTGATTTCACGTTTCTGTGAAATATATATACGAATAGTTTCTGGATTAGAATTAGAACCCCCCTTTTTTTGGATCCATCTCACATCAATAACCCGACCCCTACCGCCTATAGGTAGTTTTAGACAAGTTTCCTTTGAGGAGGATACTGGAATTCCAAGTATAGCTCGTAATAATCTATCTTCGGGGGCATACGAGGATTCTTGCACCAGTTGAGGCGTTAATTTACCCACTAAAATATCACCCGTCTCTACCCAAGATCCCAGGATTACAATTCCATTTTTGTCTAAATTTCGGAGTAAATGGGCTTCTAAGTGTGGAATTTCCTTAGTGATTCTTTCAGGACCATGGCTTGTCGCATGAGTCTGAATTTCATACTTCCGTATGTGAAAAGAAGTAAAAATATCTTCATAGACCAGACGCTCACTAATGAGTACTGCATCCTCAGAATTGTAACCTTCCCATGGCATATAAACTACTAATATGTTTTTTCCCAAAGCGAGTTCGCCGCAAATTGTAGCAGCACCATCCGCTAAAATTTGTCCCCTTTTAATGCATTTACCTTGCCGAACCTGGGGTTTTTGATACATGCAAGTATTTTTGTTGGAACGTTGATACATAACCAATGGGATGCTTCGAGTATCCCCATTCCCCAATAGAATGATCTTGTCAGTATCGGTATAAATGATTTTTCCCTCCTGTTCGGCTATAGCGGAAGCCCCTGAATCTAACGCCACTTGGCGTTCCAATCCAGTTCCCACAATGCACTTTTCGGATCGATAAAGCGGAACTGCTTGACGTTGCATATTAGAACTCATTAAAGCTCGATTCGCATCATTATGCTCGATAAAAGGAATCAGGGAAGCTCCAATAGAAAAATATTGAAAAGGGAAAATACTTCGAAGATTAACCTGTTCCCATGCAATAGTCAGAAATTCTTGACGATATCGCGCTGGAACAATCTGTTCCTCCCGAATACCTCGATTCAGTGCCAAAGAATTTCCAGTAGCTACCATATAGTATTCATCTCTATATGGTGATAAAAAAAGCATCCGTATTCTTTTTGATCTCTCAAAAATCTCATAAAATGGACTCTCTATAGACCCCCAATGACCAATCTTCGCATGAATTGCTAGGGATCCGATAAGTCCAACATTGATTCCTTCAGACGTGTCAATTGGACAAATGCGTCCATAATGACTAGGATGGATATCTCGTATCCGAAAACTAGCAGTTCGCCCCGTCAATCCTCCGGGGCCCAAATAACTCAATTTTCTCCCATGAACTATTTGGGTCAATGGATTGGTTTGATCCAGAACTTGAGATAATGGATGTAATCCAAAAAAAGATTCATAAGTGGTTGTTGGTGGAGTTGAAGTCACCAAATTCTGAGGAGTCGGTATCAATTTAAGTCTAATTGCTCCACATATAGTTCCTCTAACCATATTTTCTAAACGAACCAGAGCCAATCCAAATTGATCTTGTAAGAGATCTGCTACGGAACGAATACGTTTATTTTTCAAATGATTAATATCGTCAAGTGTACCCATTCCAAAATTCATTCCAATCAAATGATCCGCAGCTGCCAATATATCTCGCGGTAACAAAAATGTATTGATTTGAGGTATATCAAGATTAAGTCTTCGGTTCATATTTCGTCGACCAATCCTTCCTAATTCACACTTTTGTTGAAAAAATTTTTTTTGTAATTCCTTGCACAAAGATTCAGAAAATACTGGATCTCCGCCTACAGAAGCAAATTGTTGATAAAACTCCAAAATGGCATTCTCTCTTGACCCCATTTTTTTTTTCTCCCTATCATTCAGGAAAGACAATAAAATTTCAGGATAACCAACATTCTCTAGAATTTCTATTAAATTCGAACCCATAGCTGATGATAGAACTAGAATAGATATCTTCTGTTTCCTACTCACACGAGCCCATATCCTTGCTTTTCTATCAATCTCTAATTCTAATCTTCCCCCCCAATCCGATATTATGGTGCCAGTATAGACCAAAATTCCGTTATAGTCCAATTCTGACCGGTAATAGATACCGGGACTTTGCAATATTTGATTTATAACAATTCTGTATATTCCATTTACTATAGAAGTTCCCAGAGAGTTCATTAGAGGAATGTTTCCAATAAAAATTGTTTGTTCTTGGATATCCTTACTGCTTTTCCAAATTAATCCTGCGGATACATATAATTCGGAGGAATATGTAAGTGATTCATATACAGCATCTTTTTCTTTTATCAAAGGTTCTACCAATTGGTATGTTTCTGCAAATAATTGAAATTCAATTTCTTGATCCGGATCTTCAATTTTTGGAAACTTATAGAGTTCTTCTCTTAAGCCCCGATCAATGAACCTACAAAACCCTTCAAATTGTATCTGATTCAACCCCGGTATTGTAGACATTCCCGCATTTTCACCCCCAATCATTTTCAATTTCCCCTATATTTTATAGAAAATATCCCATGATTTGCTGTCATTCTTCATCTAATCACATGAATAGATTTGGCAATAATGGAATTTATGTTCTTTTTACTGAATCACATGAAATTTTTTTACCTAACTCTGTATATGAAATACCTGTTATGAAAATAGGAAAAAAAAGAGATCGAATTTTATAAATTTTATACTCAATTTGGAATTTGCAACAAAACCGATGGAACTAAATGGAAAGGAATTGAAAAAATACATCTAAACTTCTGGTTTTTTTATTTTAATATCAAAAAAATGGATCCCATTTCTAACATTATTATGTATTATTATGTTATGATATTACATATTTCAATTCGATTGGATACCATAAAATTCGGGATTTTCTCCGCTCAATGAAATATACTCTTCTCGGCTCGATCAGATAAAGAACTAATCTAAAAAATGATAAATCATACTAAAAATATATATATTTAGTATGATTTATCATTTTTTTTAATTCCTCTTTAATTCCCTATCCCTTATAATATACCTATTCCAGACAGATAAGATACCCGATTAGATATTCTCTGCGTAACAATTAATATTTATGTTATAGGGTTTACATATACTTGCTGTTGCTGTTATAATGGAAATGGAGAAGGATTTTTTTGTTCAATAAAAAAAATTATGTTAATTACGTATCAAATTGTATTATCTGATAAAGACAAAACCTTTTTCGATTCAAATTCAAGAATCGTTTTCAGGAATTAATAGTTAATGGTTCAAATTTATCCTTCCATTTTTTTTTCGTTTGTCACTGAATGAATGTGTACTTTTGTTTTTTCAATACAAAAGGGGGGGTATTCTCATATATATATTTATCGTTTTGGCGGCATGGCCGAGCGGTAAGGCGGGGGACTGCAAATCCTTTTTCCCCAGTTCAAATCCGGGTGTCGCCTGATATCGACAAGAGAATGAATGGCAATAGTTTTTTTCGTTTTGTTGGATGCAAAACTTGCACCTTTTTACAATTACATTACAATTACAATAGAAACAGAAACAAAGCGGGAGAAAAGAACTCTTGATATTTGTTTGATGATCCTATTTTAGGATCATGGGGGTTTTCCCTAAAGGAATCGATAAATCTTGAGATGATAGTCCTTTCACCCCACTATTATTGTAGTGTCGGTCTATTGACCGGGTCTTGAATTAGATTGGATAGGGATAGGTCGGACAGAGAATCTAATTCCCATTTTAGTTTGGGAAGGGGTAGAAGAAACCTTGCATACAGACTCGTGTGAAAGTATAGGAGCGTTCCCGCAGTTATTCAATATAATATTAGTTAGAAATTAGTTAGAAGGACAAACGAAGAGTATGCAGAGTAATCGATCTTGATATATATTCTATATATGGATATGGTTTTTTTTATTTCCCTTTTACTTAATGAAATGAGGTAGAACAAAATATAATGAAATGAGGTAGAACAAAATAATAACATGGGTCTTATTATTCCTACCTGTTAGTAAAAAAAACTTGCTTAATACTTCCTTAATACTTCCAAAAGAGTTTCCGGATATTTTATTTCCCCAAAATGATTTCCGATTCTACTAGAAATCAGATAAGAAATTGTTAGACATTCTAATTCAATTGTTTCATTATTAGTCTTAGCCCAGAATCCCTTTTTGACTCTGTACCAACGATTCCACTATTATTATTATGGTTTATATTATTTTGAGTGATAGTGATTAAAAAAAAAAATAAAACAAGAAGAATTAGTTAAGAATACTGAAAAAATTCCTTCATATTGATATTGTTGATAAAGATAGGAGACAAAATTTACATGGACATAGTAAGTCTTGCTTGGGCTGCTTTAATGGTAGTTTTTACATTTTCCCTCTCTCTCGTAGTATGGGGAAGGAGTGGACTTTAATGGTACTACTAATTGAGTTAAGGGATCAAACTCTATCAATTGTTTTATAGCTGGGTTCGGGTTCTGAAATTTTTTATACAATTGTATTGAATTTCAGTATTTGTTTTTAATTAATACCAATTAATTGAATACAAATCTATCTTATCTTCATTTCGAAATTCTATTGTATTCAAGTGGTGTAATATATTTTATGAATAATATAGAACTTCAAAATACTTTTTCAATCAAACAAATATTTGAATTATTTTCATGTTCGTGTCAAGATAATACAAAAAATAGGAAATTTATTCCTAATCCAAATTATTCCTAAGATTTCTATTTAGATGAACTGGCTCTTATCAAAGTTTTATATGGAAAGAACCGAGGAATCTCCTCTCACTCCTTTTCTTTATTTTATTTTCTTTTTTTTTTTTTCAAAAAAAGAGAGGGAAAAATGGTTCTGTTATTTATCGTATACACAATTCCGATAGAAAAAAATCAACATAGGAGTTGTCTAATGAAATACTACACATAATAAGATGTCGGCGTTGCCTTAGGCGAATACTATATTATAGTATGTATTTACCTTACTACTTGCTTGTTTTTTTTGTATTTCTTTTTTGTTCGAAATTGGATTTATGCTTGCTTTCTTTATTGAACTCATTTGCAATCATAGAAACTCCAGATCATCTTTCAACTATTTAATAACAACTATTAAATCAATTACTTCTTAGAATTAGAAATGAAATGCAAAAAAGATTGCTTGATTTTTTTATATGATACGAGGATTTGTATTGAAAATAACCATAAATCCAAAAATTAGAATCGGAAGAATAAGCTTTTCGATTATTACAGATTAATTGGAACCAATACAAATAAAATAGATGAGACAAAAAAAATTGGATACTGTGCTCTATCGACATTACTTATAAAGGATTCTATCTATATAGGAGAGATACATATTATATTGTCTATTTATCCATATTAATAATTCTATTATTGTAGTGTAAAACTTTTTTACACTACAATAATAGAATAGATAATATGGTAGAAAGAGATCAAATCAATTGGATCGATTTCTTTCTACCATATGACGGATTTCGTAGAAATCCGACGATTCTATTCCGATTATCTCATTTAAAACCTTAAGTTAAGACCAAACAAAAATGGAATTTTTTTTGATTCATTGCATTGACATGAATTAAATTAAGAAGTCATGCTTAAGTAAAATTAGTCACTTTGACTTACCGTTTTTACGTAAATTATAAGTAAGAAGGCCGTAGGAACTAGAATGAACAATGCAGTAGCAATAAATGCGAGAATATTTACTTCCATAATCTCTATGTTTTATTTCTCTTAAATTTCCAATAAATAACTCGGGATTTAATCCCATAGAGATGATAAATCTTTCGTCGCTAAATTCAATGGTATAAATTACATCTCGATGATATCAAATGGGATCAATATCATGAATAACAATATCTGAATCTGAGTTATCAAATTGATTCATCGTCGAAAATTGAATAGTATAACATAGGAAGATCTTTTATCCATACCTAATTCCAAAATGTAGTTTCTGATGTAATCAAAAATTCCGTTTTTTTTTTACTTTACTAAATTTTTAAGATAAAAAGATAAAGTTTCCGACGAAGAAAAAAAAAAGAGGGATTCCCTGTTAGGAATGATATTTTGTTCATTTTTTTCCCTTTCACACACGAAATGAATTGATGTCTTTTTTTTTTGGATTTTTATCCATCGGGACTGACGGGGCTCGAACCCGCAGCTTCCGCCTTGACAGGGCGGTGCTCTGACCAATTGAACTACAATCCCATGGAAAAGGGCGTACGGCGTGCATATTCTTACGATTTACTTTCATTCCAATCCCTTTCTTCTCGATTTTAGATTAGAATCGTTGTGCTGTAACTGACAGAGGCGGGACTTTTATTAAATAAAAAAAAATAAATAAATATTAAAATAATAATTGATATATTAATTACACACTTTATTTATTTAGTGAGGTCGACACAGATTACTCGTAATCCGTTCGTTATTACCAAAAAATTGAAAAAAGAATCAATCAAAAAGACTCTTTTTTTTTTTTACTTTAATACTTTCCCTTAGACTTTATACTTACAGATCCTGATATGAATCTAGATCATTATCAAGATTCGAACTTCTGAAATATATGTAATACGATACGGAAAAAGAGAACGCTAGAGATTTTTCATATTGCACTTTCTTCCGTATCTGAGCACATCGGCCATTTCCGGCGAACAAGAAATGGGTTCTCTCATTTTTTGTGGATGGCAAATTATTGGGCCGAGCTGGATTTGAACCAGCGTAGACATATTGCCAACGAATTTACAGTCCGTCCCCATTAACCGCTCGGGCATCGACCCAGGAAGAATCAAATCACAAATTGAGTCTTTTTTATTTTTATAATCCATGATCAACTTCCTTTCGTAGTACCCTACCCCCAGGGGAAGTCGAATCCCCGTTGCCTCCTTGAAAGAGAGATGTCCTGGACCACTAGACGATGGGGGCCCACTTTCCCGACCGCCATTATACTATGTTCATAGTATAAACGGTTTTTTTTTATTGTCAATAGATTGGAAGACTTTGTTTGATTCGATCAGAAGGATCTTTCCATTTTTCATAATTCCATACCATAACCATAGGATTCTTTGGTTCATCATTACGATTTCGAAATTGTTCATTCCAATCGCCAATCTAAAATTCCAAAACAAAAGGGGGGGGTGAGTAATGCGAAAGATAGGATCCTTTTTTCAGGTAATGATTGGTGTTTGCTGGAAAAGGCGGGTGCTAAAACCCCATTTCTTTCACTTTTTTTTCATTGTTATGTTAAGATTTGGTAGGTATATTTATATCTCATCCTAAGTCGAAAAAGAAAAAACGAAAAAAAATCTGGAAAAAAGGATAGGGATCAACAAGTTATTGAAATTTTTTTTTTTCAATAAGAATTGGTTGAGGTACAGAAAAATTGAAATCCATTTTTCAATGATTCAATAAAATATTGGAATTGGTGGGTACATGTATCAAAACAATGAATTTCGTTATGATGAGTGTGACTTCAATTTGAATCTATTTTGAAATAATTCATTACCTATAATTAAAGGTAAATCTAATTTTTTGTTCCTTAATAAAATAAGTCATCGTGTAGATAAAATAGATATATATGTGCATATGTTTTAATATTATCTATATAAATAGAAGAAGTATACACAGTAACAAATATATGTACTAGACTCATATTGGCCAATTCCTGAATGAATAAGGAATTGAATCAAGCGGAGCCCTTTTAACTCAGCGGTAGAGTAACGCCATGGTAAGGCGTAAGTCATCGGTTCAAATCCGATAAGGGGCTTTGTACCTTTTTTCATAAAACTCCAGCAGTAGTATTCGTATTTGAAGGAAGAATAGAGATATTGTTTTTATTTCTAAAAAAAAAACTAAGGAATCGCACAGAATCTCATTATAAAATTGAATTTTCAATTCTTTTATTGTTATCATTCTAATGAACTAATGAATTCAAATTAGAGTAAACTAATTATAAAGTGGAACATTTTGATTAGTTTCTTCTTTTTTTTTTATGAATAATGATATTTTCTTAAATTCCCAGATATTGCTATTTACCATTATTCCAATTAACTGAAAAATAGTAAAGAGAAAAAAGTAAGTGGACCTAACCTATTGAATCATAGCAATATCTACTATTCTGATATTCAAATTCGATAGAGATGAAATTCAAACAGTAGATCTTTTTTCATTTTCATTTTTTAGACTTCTTGGATTTGTACTCCGTAAGAATCTGTTGGTCGATCTTTCTGATTAGATTAAATACTCCTGTTCCTAGAGGCTGTATCCTATATATAGGAAAGGAATAATTTGCTATTCCCTTTCTCCATGTGGAAGGACTTATTCTAAGTCCCAGCATACAAGTCATTTTATTTAATATCTTTTTTTTTCGAACACAAGAGAAGATCAATTTACATTTCTATTATTTCTATAAAATATGATATATCTATAGAAAAAGAAATCCATCAAATCACGGTTTCGCGTATCAAATCAAATATTTTCTTTTCATATCGATACATACGGTATATTTCCGGCAATTAATGGATGTGAGAAAGATACTTTCACTTACAGTCTCTATTCTATTTATTATTATATTAAATATTAAAATATATATATATTAAAGAATCTGACAGATATATATAAATATAGATATAGTAAATAGAAACAAATTCGAAGTAGATTTCTTACCTCGATCCGCAAAAAAGCATACTTGGGAGTTTTTCTTATCTGTATCTGAAAGAAAGGAAAATAGAACAAAAACGACAATAAAAGAAAAAATGTAAAATAGAAAGTTAAAAAAAAATATATGAGCCTGCAGTAGTTTTATAAATAAGAATTAGAAAAAAAAAAAAATGATTTATTTTTTTAAATTCATGAAAAAGACTCAAGAATAAGATTATTTGATCAAAGGAGCGGAGTATGTCTGGGGATCCGCTGGTAGCGAGAGCGAGAAAGGGTATCATTTGTTTCTTGAACAGTTAAAAAAAGAATTCAAAATTTATCTATCGGATTTATGAATTATAAGACAATTCACGATTCATGGCTTAGGGGATTTTGAAGAATAGAAAATAAAGGAATAGCCGGATTGAGTTCATGGCTTTGACCTAGGTATCAATAGAATAGGGCAATAATTTTTTTTATCCGAAACCCAAAAGAAGGGACAGTCTACGAGAAAAAAGATCATATATAAATGAAAAAAAACCTCCAAGGTAAGGTCCCATCCCTGAAAATGCTAGAAGGTGTTTGGAAATGGTTGAAGTAGTTGAATAGGAGGATCACTATGACTATAGCTCTTGGTAAATTTACCAAAGATGAAAATGATTTATTTGATATTATGGATGACTGGTTACGGAGGGACCGTTTCGTTTTTGTGGGTTGGTCTGGTCTGTTGCTCTTTCCTTGCGCCTATTTCGCTTTGGGGGGTTGGTTCACAGGTACAACCTTTGTAACTTCGTGGTATACTCATGGATTGGCAAGTTCCTATTTGGAAGGCTGTAATTTCTTAACCGCTGCAGTCTCGACTCCTGCTAATAGTTTAGCGCACTCTTTGTTGTTACTATGGGGTCCTGAAGCACAAGGGGATTTTACCCGGTGGTGTCAATTAGGCGGTCTGTGGACTTTTGTTGCTCTCCACGGTGCTTTCGCATTAATAGGTTTCATGTTACGTCAATTTGAACTTGCTCGATCCGTTCAATTGCGTCCCTATAATGCAATCGCATTCTCTGGTCCAATTGCTGTTTTTGTTTCTGTATTCCTGATTTATCCATTGGGTCAGTCTGGTTGGTTCTTTGCGCCTAGTTTTGGTGTAGCAGCTATATTTCGATTCATCCTATTTTTCCAAGGGTTTCATAATTGGACATTAAACCCATTTCATATGATGGGAGTTGCTGGTGTATTGGGCGCTGCCCTACTATGCGCTATTCATGGTGCTACCGTCGAAAATACTTTATTTGAAGATGGTGATGGCGCAAATACATTTCGTGCTTTTAACCCAACCCAAGCTGAGGAAACTTATTCAATGGTCACCGCTAACCGCTTTTGGTCCCAAATCTTTGGGGTTGCTTTTTCCAATAAACGTTGGTTACATTTCTTTATGTTATTTGTACCAGTAACTGGTTTGTGGATGAGTGCTCTTGGAGTAGTCGGTCTGGCCTTGAACCTACGTGCCTATGACTTCGTTTCTCAAGAAATACGCGCAGCAGAAGATCCTGAATTTGAGACTTTCTACACCAAAAATATTCTTTTAAACGAAGGTATTCGTGCGTGGATGGCGGCTCAAGATCAGCCTCATGAAAACCTTATATTCCCTGAGGAGGTTCTACCACGTGGAAACGCTCTTTAATGGAACTTTAGCTTTAACAGGTCGTGACCAAGAAACTACCGGTTTCGCTTGGTGGGCCGGGAATGCCCGACTTATCAATTTATCCGGTAAACTACTGGGCGCTCATGTAGCCCATGCCGGATTAATAGTCTTCTGGGCTGGAGCAATGAACCTATTTGAAGTGGCTCATTTCGTACCTGAGAAGCCCATGTATGAGCAAGGCTTAATTTTACTTCCCCATCTAGCTACTCTAGGTTGGGGGGTAGGTCCTGGGGGGGAAGTTATAGACACCTTTCCATACTTTGTGTCCGGAGTACTTCACTTAATTTCCTCTGCAGTATTGGGCTTTGGCGGTATTTATCATGCACTTCTGGGACCTGAGACTCTTGAAGAATCTTTTCCATTCTTTGGTTATGTATGGAAAGATAGAAATAAAATGACTACAATTTTAGGTATTCACTTAATCTTGTTAGGCATAGGTGCTTTTCTTCTAGTATTCAAGGCTCTTTATTTTGGAGGTATATATGATACCTGGGCTCCCGGCGGGGGAGATGTAAGAAAAATTACCAACTTGACCCTTAGTCCAAGTATTATATTTGGTTATTTACTAAAATCACCTTTTGGAGGAGAAGGATGGATTGTTAGTGTGGACGATTTGGAAGATATTATTGGGGGGCATGTATGGTTGGGTTCCATTTGTATACTTGGTGGAATCTGGCATATCTTAACCAAACCTTTTGCGTGGGCTCGACGTGCACTTGTATGGTCGGGAGAAGCTTATTTGTCTTATAGTTTAGGTGCTTTATCTGTTTTTGGTTTTATTGCTTGTTGCTTTGTCTGGTTTAATAATACCGCTTATCCTAGTGAGTTTTATGGGCCCACTGGGCCAGAAGCTTCTCAAGCTCAAGCATTTACTTTTCTAGTTAGAGACCAACGTCTTGGGGCTAATGTAGGATCTGCTCAGGGACCTACCGGTTTAGGTAAATATCTAATGCGGTCCCCGACCGGAGAAGTAATCTTTGGGGGAGAAACTATGCGTTTTTGGGATCTGCGTGCTCCCTGGTTAGAACCTCTAAGGGGTCCCAATGGTTTGGACTTGAGTAGACTGAAAAAAGACATACAGCCTTGGCAAGAACGTCGTTCTGCGGAATATATGACTCATGCTCCCTTAGGTTCTTTAAATTCCGTGGGTGGCGTAGCTACAGAGATCAATGCAGTCAATTATGTCTCTCCTAGAAGTTGGTTAGCTACTTCTCATTTTGTTTTAGGATTCTTTCTATTCGTAGGTCATTTATGGCACGCGGGAAGAGCTCGCGCAGCTGCCGCAGGATTTGAAAAAGGAATTGATCGAGATTTTGAACCTGTTCTTTCTATGACCCCTCTTAATTGAGACATGAGATCCAATGCTTGAAGTAGGAATCACTTTGATTTCACTATACATATAGGGTTGAGTCGAGCGGGTCATATTGAAAAAAAAATATCTTTATTTTTAACCCATTTCTATCTAATCTTTTCTTTGAATTTTTTAGGGCTCGGCTATACTACTACTTAGTCTACTTAGCCGAGTCCTAAAAAAATCGAACCAACCAAAACACAAAAAAAATAAAAAAATCCACTCGCCAAGCAAAAGGAGAGAGAGGGATTCGAACCCTCGATAGTTCTTTGTTGCGAACTATACCGGTTTTCAAGACCGGAGCTATCAACCACTCAGCCATCTCTCCAAAAGCCAATTTCTATTTTATCTTTATTCCACTGAATAGAACATGACCATATGAATTGATATCCTTATTATCTATCTATGGTAAAGATATTCAATGTGAATCTATTGGTGAATTTTTCTATCTGTAAATATAATAGATGCATGATCCAGCATGGCCTTTTTGTAAAAAAAAAAGGGGGGTGGTAATAAGGCATATAGAATCAATGGATTCATGATAAAGCCCTCCAAAATATCTTTTTTTATTCCAATTTTTTTTTCGATAACGGGATCGAGGGGTTCGGGATCAAATGGTATAGTTCTTTTGTTGGTAAATTGGAGGATTAGAAACATGACTATTGCTTTCCAATTGGCTGTTTTTGCATTAATTGCTACTTCATCAATTTTATTGATTAGTGTACCTGTTGTATTTGCTTCTCCTGATGGTTGGTCGAGTAACAAAAATGTTGTATTTTCTGGTACATCATTGTGGATTGGATTAGTCTTTCTAGTGGGTATTCTTAATTCTCTCATCTCTTGAAGCTATTTGTTCTAGTCTAGATCGAAAAACGAAATGACCCCTCCCCCCGAATTCTTTCGAATTGTGAGGCACATTAAAATGGAATATATAAGCCCCCAAAAATAAAGAAAACTAAGACATTATAGGGAGGGGTCAAACTTATACTCGATTGTAAAAATCTTAAATTTTATACTTATATGGTATATTTATGGTATATTGTAAAACAAAAAAAAAATCCAAAATGAAATTTAGAATAAAATAGGAATAGAATATATAAAAAAATATATTCGATTTTTTAGATATATTATATTTTATAATATATTTTTATATTTTTCGACTTTCTTTCGAATTACGCCTAACGGAGTATCAGACCTAGCTCTATACAAATAGAATCGATATATGATATTACTTATCAAATAAGATAAAAATGCGGATATAGTCGAATGGTAAAATTTCTCTTTGCCAAGGAGAAGACGCGGGTTCGATTCCCGCTATCCGCCCCTGCCTTTGTTTATTTTTATTTAT
>JAIVEN010000048.1:85000-90000 GCA_026686845.1 Adenanthera pavonina
TGCCACTCAGCCAAAGAAAGATGATGGAGAGTTGGCCGAAATGGGCACTAAATACTTTTCGGGAAATCTCCTCCAAATCACTAGTATGGCTATCGAAATCATGAGCATCAGCATGTAGGTTCCAGATCCAAGTAGTAGTATCAGGTCCCTTAGCTATTGTTCTTGAGAAATGACCGGGTTTTGCCCATTCCTCGAAAGACGTTTTTATGGGATCCCTATCTACCAAAATTTTTACTTCTGGTTCCGGCGAACGAATAATCATTGAGTCCTCCTCCTTCCGGACAACACATACAAAGAGACCCGCCAATCAATATAAAACATAATTTGTGAACTTATGAGAGATGTTTATATTGAGTTTATTTCTCTTCTATCTCCCACCTATCTATTCTAAATTTTCTTTAATCCATTTCCTTTAGTTATTCACTAGAACAATTATGATCCGGAAGTCAATCCGGGGCAAGTGTTCGGATCTATTATGACATACGAGAGAGGCGCTCAACGGACCTTTTTGAATCGTCGAAAACACTTTCTGGCCTTTGAATAGAAATTATATAATCTTTTTTGTCCAACCTAGTGTATTCAGATTTGAATTAGAAGTTCCTAGATTGAACTAATTTCATTTTCTGTCTTAAATAGAAGATATTATTATTATGTACTCTATTTCCAATTACGCGAGGGGTCATTATCATTGCTAGAGGACATACTAGTATCTCTCGTTTTTATTTCGAGGGTCTCTTTTATTAGTTTAAAAATTAATTAAAATTAAAAAAAAAATATATATATAATTAATTTAAATTTATTTAATTTAAATAATAATTAAAAATTTTTTTTAGTTTAGTTTGATTTGAATAGCAGAAAAAAGGTTCAATTTTCTACTGTATCCACATATCGTTTATCTCTTATCTCTACGAAATACCAGACGAAATAGAATTTATTTTAGAAGGGATATAATAAAATTTTTGGATTGGCCGTTCCTAGTAGAAATGATCTGTTTTATTTGACTGATGAGGAGAATAAAAACAAACAATTAATTACAAAAATAAATATATATATAAATATATATATAAAATATATAATATAAAAAAAAATGAGAAATAGAAAAAAAAATAAAGTAAAGATAGAATAGAAATAAAATAAACAGCATGTTCTTATTCAAAACGCCCTGTAATCTTCAACCAATTCTGTGCTTCAATATAATTACCGGGGGTAAGGACTATGGCTTGTTTCCAATATTCAGCGGCTTGATCAAACCAAGCCTCCGCAATTTCAGAATCTCCCTGTCGAATGGCCTGTTCTCCGCGGTCGGAATAGGGGAGTAAATTCCTTCCCTTAGAACCGTACTTGAGAGTTTCCTGCCTCATACGGCTCAGCAGTTAATTCTTTTGCTGTTCCATTTTGTTTTCTGGAGTTAACCAAAAGAAAATAGATTAATTACATGAGTTTCAAACTTGAATTTTGAAAAGAATTTCATCTCTTTTTTTTTTTAGTTTTATCTTTTCTCCTACCTTGAAATAAAACATCGGCATTAACATTCTCATTCTAATTTTCTGAAAGGTAACTATCTCGATTTCATATATGAAATATCCTACATGATATATCTATTTCTATAGAATCTTTGAGAAAGACTTTTTTTCATAAGAAAGAAAAGACTTACTATCTTTGGGATCTGATACTACACCGCTGCTCAAAACCGTAGGGGATCGACTTTATTACATAAGTAGATTCCTAACTTTTGTATCATGATATAGTAAGCAGTTCTGATTGTATTGGCCCAAAACCTCGCCAATTGATCTTTACGGTGCTTCCTCCATCAATTAGATCTTTTATCCATAGAAAAAAGTATCTAGGCATATCTATTTCTTCATATTTTTTTTTACTTCTATGAAGTTTTTTTCTTTGCTACAGCTGATAAAAATCGTTGTTTTGGACGATATATATATGTAGAAGACCCATTTTTTCTAGTATAGGATTTTTTATTAGCCGATTTATTTGATCGTTCTTTTCTTTTTTCTTTCTATAGTGGAGATAGTCGCACGTAATGACAGATCACGGCCATATTATTAAAAGCTTGGGGTAAGAATGGATTTCGTTCGAGTGCACGAAAATAATATTCTAAAGCTTTCGTATGTTCTCCGTTACTTGTGTGAATAAGGCCTATGTTATAAAGTATATAACTTCGATCATAGGGATCAATTTCCAGTCGCATAGCCTCATAATAATTCTGTAAAGCTTCTGCATAATTTCCTTCAGATTGAGCCGACATCCGTTACGGTCGTCATTCAGTTTAAAGAATCTCCGTTTCAGAACCGTACATGAGATTTTCATCTCATACGGCTCCTCCTTTATGTGTATAATGATGAAAATTAATACATCGAATCAAAAAAGATTGAAGTATTATTTCTCACTATCAACCGTGCGGGGCTAGCGTTTTTACAAAAAATCTCTAGCCAACCTTCCTGTAAAAGATCTTTTCTTAACATCAAATATGTTGGTATTGGATAAAAAAAAAAAGGTAACTCCAATAATATCATATCTTTAACAATATCTTTGTCCTCAACGCCGCTTAATTTACCGGAATTAGTCACTTCAACAGCCTTCGATGGTTATACAGGTATCCAAAAATACGAACGAGATGGATGTTTGTTGTCCCAACCATTTTTGTTAGTCCCGATCCCGAAAAGAGAGGAAGGATATCTTTTTTTTTTACTTTTTTACGAAGTTTTCGTGTTGTTGATTCCTAAGCGTAGTGCTTCTTCCCCATGCCCCCTATTGTTATTAGTGGAGTAGGGTTGAACCTAACTCCATAGTATAGGTATAACCTTTCGCTTAATACTAAAAATCTATAATTGAAGCATATGAGGCTGCATTAATCGGGGATACACGACAGAAGGAATTTTTCGTTTTATTTACAAACTTCACCTTCAGCAAGCGTAGATTTTTTTCATTTTTTCTCCGAATAAAATGAAAATAAAAAATAATATGTCAGTCTCCTAATACTGAGATCAAAAAAAAAAAAAGAATAATCAAATCGCACCATCTCTGTAATAAGTGAATGCCTCTTTTTCTCCTGAGGTTGTCGGAATTATTCGTAATAAGATATTGGCTACAATAGAAAAGGTCTTATCAATAAAATTTCCATTTATCCGAGATCTAGGCATATGTAGGAATCCATTCGAAAATTTAATTCTTTATCGCGTGAGAAAAGAATCCCACAAACAAAGAAATTGTACAATACAGTACGAAATAACGTAAAAACAGATTCATTAATTCATTTTTTTTAGCCTACGGCCTCGAATCGAAGTCGGTTTGTTGATAAAAAAAAATTTTTGATTTCTTTATATTTTTATTATTATTCAATTAATTATTAAAGTTCGAATTTTTTATAGGCGCCTATAAAAAATGGAATATGAATGACTCACTCTTCATCCGGTTTCTGGGCCATAATCATTATGTAGGAGAGATGGCCGAGTGGTTTAAGGCGTAGCATTGGAACTGCTATGTAGGCTTTTTGTTTACCGAGGGTTCGAATCCCCCTCTCTCCGTACCTTTGCCTAATTCATCAATGTTACTGATCGCAATGTCTCAAATATGACAATGGATACAAATATTCGAACTCTCTTTGGTTTTGGTATGGATTCTCACTTCCCAAATTTTTTCTGTAATATGGAAAAATAAAATACTGGAAAAAGTGGACAACAAATGAAAATCGTCCTATATCCATGTCTATGATACATGAATGGAAGAAAATCCTCGGATCAAAACTCTTTGTTATTTTAGTAAGTTTTAAGTCTGACGAGAATAATATTCTACAACCAGCAATTCATTTATTTTCAAACCAACCCATTGACTATCTATTATTTTAGTTACTAATCCTTTATATTGGAATGGATGAAGAGTCAAATGGGTTGGCAATTCCTCACGAGGGGCTGAATCAAGATAATTTTGAACGAGAGTTCTAGATTTTTGTTCATCTTTTGCTGTAATAATATCTTGGGGTTTGCAGCGATAACTTGGTATATCTACTATATGACCATTAACTAAAACATGTCTATGGTTAACTAATTGGCGGGCTTGAGGAATAGTCGAAGCCATACCCAATCGAAAAAGTATGTTATCCAAACGCATTTCAAGTAATTGTAGTAAAACCTGACCGGTTGACCCTTTCGCTTTTCCCGCGATACGAACGTATTTAAGCAATTGTCGTTCTGTAAGACCATAATGAAAACGCAATTTTTGTTTTTCTTCTAAACGAATACGATATTGAGATTTTTTACCGGAGCGCGATTGGTTTCGAAGTTCGCTTCCGACTGTAGGCTTTTTACTAGTTAGTCCGGGTAAAGCCCCCAAACGGCGTATTTTTTTGAAACGAGGCCCTCTGTAACGTGACATAAAGACTCCTTTTTTTAATTGAGAATTTCCTAAAAAAAATAAAACTAAACTAAATCACAAATATGATAAATGAAGTGAAATCCACTTAAAGTATTGTAGTACAGAGAAGAATTTTATGAATTCTATCAATATCTGAACCTTATTCATTCTATAGAGGAAAAAGGGGAGTTCTTTTCTTGAGTTGTTCTACATAGATCAAACTACCTCAATTTTTTTATGCCTAAAAAGACATTATCCATTTTGTAAAAATAAAAACAAAAAGGAAAAGCCGGCTATCGGAATCGAACCGATGACCATCGCATTACAAATGCGATGCTCTAACCTCTGAGCTAAGCGGGCTCATATAATAGAAGATGCGCATGCATAGGAATTTAATAAACTAGTGGGATCTTAGTTATTAATTGTTTATTATTAGCTATTCAGAACAAAATTAAATTATTACGAACATAGAAAAAAAATATTATTATTTTTTTTTTTATTCTAGGACAAAACATAAAGAACATATAATAATTTGAATTATATTCTTTTCTTTTTACTTAGCCTTAGATTTAGATTAATATTTTGAAATTTAATTAATATTAATATATTATATATTAAATAAAATAATTATT
>JAIVEN010000048.1:97500-102500 GCA_026686845.1 Adenanthera pavonina
ACCATCTGTAGCACTCATAGCTACAGCTCTAACTCGATTATTTCCTAATAATTGCTGTACTTCACAAGTCACGTTAATTTGTTGACCAACAGTATCTCGACCCCTTACTACCAGAGCGTTGTAAATATTTGGCATCTTACCTGGAGGGAAAGCTACATCCAGTACCGGACCAATTATTTGGTCGATACGTCCCAGGTTCTTTTTTTCAAGTACAGAAACCTCAGGACCGGAAGTGGTAGGATTTATTCTCATATTTAAATATATCTATTTTTTTTTTTTTTTGAAATCAAAAAGAAATGCTCGATAACAAAGCAAGTTGATCGGTTAATTCAATAATAAATCGGAGAGTTAGTACTCCATTTTTTATTGGTATCATCCAAACAATTCAATTGTTTATTTACTCCATTTCAATGATTGAATTTTCAAATTTCAACCAAGTCATTTTAAAAAATATCAATTGGATGAAATCTTTCAAAAGTCTTTCATTTTCTTTTGTCTATAATTTTAGATTTTTGTCTATAATTTTAGATTTTAGATAATACCATCTATATTTTCTATGGAATTCGAACCTAAACTTTATGTACGATTCGGTTGTTCTATATCATGGGCCCTTATTTCTTATATTTCATCAGCATACGATTTATACCTAGCATTTTTTTTACCTATTTTTTTCTTTTCGTGGTCGAATTCTGCCTATTTTTATTACATCTAGGATTAACATATACAACATATATCACTGTCAAGGTCAAGAGTAAATTTCAAATTATTTAGATTATATATTTCGATTCAAAAAACAGGATAAGATATTTATTTAAATTTGAAAAAAAAAAAACAATGATTGGGTTGCGCCATACATATGAAAGAGTATACAATAATGATGTATTTGGCAAATCAAATACCATGGTTTAATAATGAACCATTCGGATTTATTGATAATATTAGTTGATCCTTTTTTGAAAGATTCCTGTGAAGTGAAAGTTTTCATTAACTCCTAAGTAGTGTCGAGTAGACCTTGTTGTTGCGAGAATTCTTAATTCATGAGTTGTAGGGAGGGATTTATGTCACCACAAACAGAGACTAAAGCAAGTGTTGGGTTCAAAGCTGGTGTTAAAGATTATAAATTGACTTATTATACTCCTGAGTATGAAACGAAAGATACTGATATCTTGGCAGCATTCCGAGTAACTCCTCAACCTGGAGTTCCTCCTGAAGAAGCGGGTGCCGCGGTAGCTGCCGAATCTTCTACTGGTACATGGACAACTGTTTGGACCGATGGGCTTACCAGTCTTGATCGTTACAAAGGACGATGCTACAACATCGAGCCCGTTGCTGGAGAAGAAAATCAATATATTGCTTATGTAGCTTATCCCTTAGACCTTTTTGAAGAAGGTTCTGTTACTAACATGTTTACTTCCATTGTAGGTAATGTATTTGGGTTCAAGGCCCTGCGCGCTCTACGTCTGGAGGATTTGCGAATTCCTACTGCTTATATTAAAACTTTCCAAGGTCCGCCTCACGGCATCCAAGTTGAAAGAGATAAATTAAACAAGTATGGCCGTCCCCTATTGGGATGTACTATTAAACCTAAATTGGGGTTATCTGCTAAGAATTACGGTAGAGCAGTTTATGAATGTCTACGCGGTGGACTTGATTTTACCAAAGATGATGAAAATGTGAATTCCCAACCATTTATGCGTTGGAGAGACCGTTTCTTATTTTGTGCCGAAGCTATTTTTAAATCACAGGCCGAAACAGGTGAAATCAAAGGGCATTACTTGAATGCTACTGCAGGTACATGTGAAGAAATGATAAAAAGAGCTGTATTTGCTAGAGAATTGGGCGTTCCTATCGTAATGCATGACTACTTAACAGGGGGATTCACTGCAAATACTAGCTTGGCTCATTATTGCCGGGATAATGGTCTACTTCTTCATATCCATCGTGCAATGCACGCAGTTATCGATAGACAGAAGAATCATGGTATGCACTTTCGTGTACTAGCTAAAGCCTTACGTTTGTCTGGTGGAGATCATATTCATGCCGGTACCGTAGTAGGTAAACTTGAAGGGGAAAGAGAGATCACTTTAGGTTTTGTTGATTTACTACGTGATGATTTTGTTGAAAAAGACCGAAGCCGTGGTATTTATTTCACTCAGGATTGGGTTTCCCTACCAGGTGTTTTGCCCGTTGCTTCAGGGGGTATTCACGTTTGGCATATGCCTGCTCTGACCGAGATCTTTGGAGATGATTCCGTACTCCAATTCGGTGGGGGAACTTTAGGGCACCCTTGGGGAAATGCACCAGGTGCCGTAGCTAATCGAGTAGCTCTCGAAGCATGTGTACAAGCTCGGAATGAGGGACGTGATCTTGCTCGTGAGGGTAATGAAATTATCCGCGAGGCTTCCAAATGGAGTCCTGAATTAGCGGCTGCTTGTGAAGTATGGAAGGAGATCAAATTTGAATTTGAAGCAATGGATACTTTGTAATCTAGTAATTATTATATTAATTGCAATTAAACTTGGCCCAATCTTTTACTAAAAGAAAAGGATTGAGCCGAATACAAAGATACTTATATTTAATTAAATATGTATATAATGTATATATTTCTTATTATAATTATATAATATATAAGAAATATATACATTAATATATATAATATAATTATATATAATATTATATATAATATAAGAAATACATTATATATATAATTATATATATATTTAAATCTTATTTTCTTATTCTTCATTTCTTTTTTTTTTTTTAGTTTTTTTTAATAGTTTTAATAGAATAGATAAAATAGAAGCTAAATCATAGAATAGATAAAAAATTCTATATTATATACCAGATCTTAAAAAAATAATAAGAAAAATAATATATATTATTTCGAATTTGAATTCGTTTGTTTTCTCGATTCTACTCTTATCTTTTCTTTTTTTTTTTCATTGTATTGTCAACATTAATATTGACAACAGTGTATCGAACAAATATAATCCGATCGTGCGTGAATAAATCGATCGATTTACTCACGTTACAGAGGCTTTTTGTTTTACTTCAGCAAATAGTGAGTTCGTTGGATTTTCTGTGATACAAATAGGAAGTTCCTTGTTGATTCAAAGGTAAAAAGATAAAATATGAAATTAAATAATACTTTAGAAAATAAAGTATACTCCTCTAGACATATAGACATAAGGGGTGGTCTATCTTTTTTTATTTCTTTTTTTCCATATTAATTTTAAATATTAAAAAATGTTTTATTGTAATATTTTTTTAGACAATTTCATCTTTTTTCGATTGTATCTACACATCCTATTTTGGGGGGTTGGGGGGGGTTGCTAACTCAATGGTAGAGTACTCGGCTTTTAAGTGCGACTCCACTTTTTACACATTTCTATGAAGCAATTGTTTCGTCCATACCCTCGGTAGAGTTTGAAAGACCACGACTGATCCAGAAAGGAATGAATGGAAAAAACAGCATGTCGTATCAATGGCGAATTCTAAAAATATTTCATTCTTATCCGACCATAATTCTTGTTTGAATTCTTGGCTCGGAACAAAAAAAATGAAGTTGGGTTTAATTAATAAAGGGATAGAGCTTGGCAACTCCAATCATAGGGAAACAAAAAGCAACGAGCTTTCATTTTTCATTCGAATGATTACCCCATCTAATTGTACGTTAAAAATGGATTAGTGCTTGATGCGGGAAAAGCTTTTCCCACGAAACGAATGGATTTTTTATTTTTGTTATGAGTCCTAACTATTAGTATTAGCTATTCTCCATTATGGGGTAGCAATAAAAAAATGTGTAGAAGAAAGAGTATATTGATAAAGATATCTTTTTTTTTTTTCCAAAATCAAAAGAGCGATCGGGTTGAAAAAATAAAGGAGTTCTAACTAGCTTGTTATCCTAGAACAATTAGG
Source organism: Adenanthera pavonina (assembly GCA_026686845.1). Taxonomy (NCBI): domain Eukaryota; kingdom Viridiplantae; phylum Streptophyta; class Magnoliopsida; order Fabales; family Fabaceae; genus Adenanthera; species Adenanthera pavonina. Next base: position 101,419 of record JAIVEN010000048.1, read on the forward strand.
TGAAATAAGCGAGTGGAGAGAGTCCGTTGATGGGTTTTATTTTCTAGGTATCTATTCTTATTCGTTCGAATTCGAATAACGAATAAATATATAATAAAAATAAATACTCTGTCTTGACTGTATCGCACTATGTATCATTTGATAATCCAATGAATCTTTGATCCTTTGAAAGAAAAATTGAATAAAAAAATGGAGGAATATCAAATATATTTAGAACTAGATGGATCTTGCCAACAGAACTTCCTATACCCACTTATTTTTCGGGAGTATATTTATGGACTCGCCTATAGTCATGATTTAAATATAAATAGATCCATTTTGGTGGAAAATTTGAATTATGATAAGAAATATAGTTTACTAATTGTAAAACGTTTAATTACTCGAATGTATCAACAGAATCATTTGCTTCTTTTTGCTAATGATTCTAAAAAAAATATATTTTGGGGGTATAACAAGAATTTGTATTCTCAAATAATATCAGAGGGTTTTGCCGTTGTTGTGGAAATTCCATTTTCCCGACAATTTAGTTCTTCCTTAGAGGAGGTCGAAATCCTAAAATCTTTTAATAATTTGCGATCAATTCATTCCATTTTTTCCTTTTTCGAGGATAAATTTACCTATTTAAAATTTTTTTTAGATGTACGAATACCCTATCCTATCCATCTGGAAATCTTGGTTAAAACCCTTCGATATTGGGTGAAAGATCCTCCCATCTTTCATTTTTTAAGATTGTTTCTTTATGACTATTCTAATTGGAATAGTCTTATTGCTAAAAAAAAACTTATGGATACTTTATCAAGATCAAGAAGCAATCCAAGATTTTTCTTATTCCTATATAATTTTTTTGTATGTGAACACGAATCCATCTTCCTTTTTCTATGTAATAAATCCTCTCATTTACGATTAGATTCTTTTAGCCTTTTTTTTGATCGAATCTATTTCTATACAAAAATAGAACATCTTGTTCAAGTCTTTGCTAAGGATTTTTCATCTACCCTACCATTCTTCAAAGATCCTTTGATTAATTATGTTAGATATCAAGGAAAATTCATTCTAGCTTCAAAGAATGCGCCTCTTTTGCT
>JAIVEN010000048.1:130000-150000 GCA_026686845.1 Adenanthera pavonina
AGCTCGAAGTTTCCTTTGTAACTCGTGGAACTTCTTCGCAGTGGCTCCGTTCCATGCCTCATTTCATAGGGAACCTCAAAGTGGCTCTATTTCATTATATTCCATCCATATAAAAATTCCACTCATTTAATACCCCTCTCTTTTCTTTGGTGTCATTGAGATAAGAGATGTCGTTTCTAGTCTATCTCTTTCTATTTCTATATATCTATTTCTATATATAAATATAGAAAGTTGAAAAATCATTATATAAATATATGGATTGAAAATTAGATAATAATCTAGAGATTGCAATAGATAATAAAAAAAGAGGTTTGCGATGATTTTTCAATCTTTTATACTGGATAATCTAGTATCCCTATGCATGAAGATAATGAATTCGGTCGTTGTGGTCGGATTCTATTATGGATTTCTGAGCACATTCTCCATAGGGCCCTCTTATCTCTTCCTTCTTCGAGCTCGGGTTATGCAAAAAGGGACCGAGAAGAAACTATCAGCAACAGCTGGGTTTATTACGGGACAACTCATCATGTTCATATCGATCTATTATGCGCCTTTGCATCTAGCATTGGGTAGACCTCATATAATAACTGTCATAGCTCTACCCTATCTTTTATTTCATTTCTTCGGAAATAATAATAAAAACTTTTTGAATTATGGGTACAAAAATCCAAATTCAATACGTAATTTTAGAATTCAAAGAATATTCTTTAATAATTTTATTTTTCAGTTATTAAACCCCCTTGTCTTACCAAGTTCCATATTACTAAGATTAGTTAACATTTATATGTTTCATTTCAAATCAAAGAAAAATAGAGCAAATTGCTAAAAGAATTAATAAAAAAAATAAAAAAAATAAAATATACCAAGAAATTCGTCCACCCCCCACATATTTGACAGCTTCTCCCATAAAAAAACTTGTAATACCAACTCCATTTGGAATTCCATCAATTACTTGTCTATCAAAAAAAGAATTTAGTTTGGCTAATTTTCTTACACTTCCTATAAAAGATATTTCATAAAAAGCGTCTATGTAACCGCGATTATATGACCAATCATATATAACATTTATAATATTATCCGAAACTTCTTTTTTAGAAACACGTTTTTCAAATAGATTTAGTAAGTTCAAATTCTGTAAAGCAGAATAAATGGGTTTATATAAAAAAGACGCTATAAATATTCCGAAAAAAGCAAGACTCACTGAAAAAGTAGCATTTGTAAAAAATTCAGACCAATCCAAAGAATTTTTGAAATTTGGATGTAAAAGGTCTATAGACGGAATTAACAATTTGGATAATATATCCAATTGGCCGAAAGAGATTCCTATGATCCCAACGAACAAAGTGAATAGTACTAAAATAAGCATAGAAAATAGCATAGTATTGGCGGATTCATGAGGATAGAAAGAATTTTTAGTATCAAAAAAAGTACTATCAATAAAAAAAAGGCGTGTTATGCTTTTGACATTTCGATTAATTCTATGCAAATATGTCTTCTTCTTCCAAAAAAAAGATTCCCTTTCATTATTTAAATAAAAATAATGTAAAAAATAAGATTTCTTTTTGAATTTATTTTTCCCTTCCTTACCCCATAAAGATATTGAATATAATGAATTATTTTTTTTTCCATTAAAATTTTTTAAATGTACATTTAAATATCCTTCAAAAACAAGTAAATAGATGCGAAACATATAAAAAGCCGTTAATCCAGCTGTGGAACAAGCTAATATTGCGAAAATTGGTGAATATAACCAACTATCATTAAGAATCTCATCTTTGGACCAAAAACAAGCAAAGGGTGGAATACCACAAAGAGAAAGTGTACCAATTAAAAAAGAAGTTTTTGTAATTGGCATATGTTTTGTTAACCCGCCCATAAGAACCATATTTTGACTTTTTTCTGGAGAATATCCAACAATAACTTCCATTGAATGGATAATGGATCCCGATCCTAAGAACAACAATGCTTTTGAATAAGCATGAGTAATCAAATGAAATAAAGCGGCTCGATAAGAGCCCATACCTAGAGCTAACATCATATAACCCAATTGAGACATTGTAGAATAGGCCAAATTTCTCTTAATATCTTTTTGAGCAATAGCTAAAGTAGCCCCCAACAATAATGTTATTATACCTATGAAAGCTATTCCATTCATTATGGGAGGTATAGCTATGAAAAGAGGGAGAAGTCGAGCTACAAGAAAAATTCCCGCCGCTACCATAGTAGCAGCATGTATAAGAGCGGAAATAGGGGTAGGCCCTTCCATAGCATCGGGTAACCATACATGAAGGGGGAATTGGGCAGATTTAGCAACAGAACCACAAAATAACAACAGGGCACACAAAGTAAGAAAAAAAATATTAACGTCATTGTTATAAATCAAGTTATTGAATATTTTAAACAAATCCCGAAATTCCAAACTACCCGTTATCCAATAAAGACCTAAAATTCCTAATAATAAGCCAAAGTCCCCCACACGATTAGTTACAAACGCCTTTTGACAAGCATTTGCTGCAATAGGACGTGTGAACCAAAAACCTATTAATAAATAAGAACACACTCCAACCAATTCCCAAAAAATATAAATTTGTATCAAATTAGAGCTAGTAACTAATCCCAACATTGAAGTATTAAAAAAACTCATATAAGCAAAAAATCTTAAATATCCTTGATCATGAGACATATAATTATCACTATAAATCAGAACGAAAATGCCAACAGTAGTAATTAATATTAACATTATAGAAGTAAGTGAGTCTATCAAGTAACCAAACTCTAAAGAAAGATCATTATTTATAGTCCAAGACCACACATATTGATATATAGAACTTTGATTGTTATTGATTTGATGAATCGACAGATCGACCGAAAAAAGCATAACTATACCTAACAATAAAATACTCGGAAAAGCCCACATACGACGAAGATTTTTTGTTGCTCTGGGAAAAAGTAGAAGTCCCACGCCTATTAACATAGGAACTGGAAGTGGAATGAAAGGTATGATCCATGAAGATTGATATGTATATTCCATAGAAAAAAATATTTTGATTCGTAATGAGTTTTATTTCTTATTCTCCGGTTTTATCTCTTTTGTAAAGGGTTCAGTTAATAAAAAAGAGTGACCATATAAATAGAATTATTTATTATTCTGAATTTTTGAAGAATACTTACAATACAATATTGCAAAATACAAAACAAAGTCAAAATGGTCCAAAAATTCCTAGTGAAAAATAAACTTTTTATAGTATTCATATTTTTTTTATTATTACTATTTACTATATAATATTAGTATATAATATTTTATTTTATAAATAATAATAATTTTTATAAATAATAATAATAAAATAATTACTAAAATTTTTAAGAAAATTCTCATAAAAACAAAATTTTTTTAAATAAAAATTTTGGATTTTACAATTATAATTACACAAACATTCTTTTCTATAAAGTGAGGATCCGAAATTTCACCAAAACTAAGAACATTCGTTTTTTTTCGATATGCATAAAAAAAAAAACAATGCATATAACATGACCCAATCAAATAAAAATCTTTGTCTTTTATTTTATTCGGAAACATTTGTTTATTTCGAACTAATTCATTTTTTTACATTACAATACAAAGATATCTATGTTTGGCAAAATATTGAAAAGGTGTTATAATATTCAATGTTTTGTTTTACTTTAGATAGAAGATAGAAAAAAAAAGAGGGGATAAGATATATGGCTAATTAATCAAAGAACAATTAGTTTTCATTTACAGAACAGAAGATATGTCTTTCACATGACCTGTAGCAATGAAAAAAACTATACTAGTTGGATGGCAGTTCCAAAGAAACGTACTTCTAGATCAAAAAAAATAATTCGGAAAAATTTGTGGAAAAAGAGGGGATATTGGACAGCATTGAAAGCTTATTCATTAGCGCAATCAATTTCTAGAGGGAATTCAAAAAGTTTTTTTTTATAATTTTAGAATAATAACAATTAGAAACGCTGGAATAATCTGAATTTAGCTGGATTCAAAAAAGATTCTCTAATCTAATATTGAATTGATTAAATTTTTTTTAGAAATAGTTATAATATATATAACTATTTCTATAAAAAAAAAAGAAATATTTTAATTTTAAATCATATATCTATTTAATTAATTAAGAATAAGAAAAAAACGAATTCATTCGTATTGAAATTGAAACGTTCTAATTTTAATTTTAATTAGAAAATTATTATCTTATTATATTTCTATAATAAATAATAGAAAAATATATTCTTTAATATAATAAAAAAATCCACATTATATATCTAATTCCTTTCATTCTTTAATGTTTACTAAAAAAATATTGCATTTTAATTGAATCTATCAATCTCGACGATTGACATAAAATCGGTTATTATGATTTCGAGTAAGCCGCTATGGTGAAATTGGTAGACACGCTGCTCTTAGGAAGCAGTGCTAGAGCATCTCGGTTCGAGTCCGAGTGGCGGCATGGCATTTTATACTCTAAAAAAGTAAGTCCTATAATTAAATTGAATCCATTTTTTTTCTTCCTAGTATTCAGACACTTTTTCATTTTTTTATGATATTTTCAACTTTAGAGCATATATTAACTCATATATCGTTTTCGGTCGTATCAATTGTAATTTCAATTCATTTGATAACCTTATTAGTCAATGAAATCTTAGGATTATATGATTCGTCGAAAAATGGTATGATAATAACTTTTTTCTGTATAACGGGATTGTTAATTACTCGCTGGATTTTTTCGGGCCATTTACCATTTAGTGATTTATATGAATCATTAATCTTTCTTTCCTGGGGTTTTTCCTTTTTTCATATGGTTTTTTGTTTTAAAAAGCATAAAAACGCTTTTAGTACAATAATCGCACCAAGTGTTATTTTTACCCAAGGCTTTGCTACTTCGGGTATCTTAACCGAAATGAATCAATCCGCAATATTAGTACCCGCTTTACAATCTCATTGGTTAATGATGCACGTAAGTATGATGATATTTGGATATGCAGCTCTTTTATGCGGATCTTTATTATCAGTAGGAATCATAGTTATTACATTTCAAGAAGTCGTACAAATTTTTCGTAAAAGCAATAATTTTTATTTTTTAAATAAATCCTTTTTTTTTGCTGAGATTAAATACATGAATAGGAATGAAAGAAAAAATGTTTTAAAAAAAACTTATTTTTCTTCTTCTATAAATTATTACAGGTCTCAGTTTATTCAACAATTGGATCATTGGAGTTATCGTATTATTAGTCTGGGTTTTATCTTTTTAACGATAGGTATTCTTTCAGGAGCAGTGTGGGCTAATGAGGCATGGGGGTCATATTGGAATTGGGATCCAAAGGAAACGTGGGCCTTTATTACTTGGACCATATTTGCGATTTATTTACATACTAGAAAAAAGAAGGAATTTGAAGTTGTAAATTCTTCAATAGCGGCCTCTCTGGGCTTTCTTATAATTTGGATATGTTATTTGGGGATCAATCTATTAGGTATAGGATTACACAGTTATGGTTCATTTACATATAATTGAATTAAAGTGAGTAAAGGAAAGGACCTGACAAATAAAAATAAAGAAAGCATATATATAAGAAATATAAGATTAGATTTAAAAACTTAATATTTATATAATATATTTATATATATTAATATTAAGATTTATATATATTAATATTAAGAAGAAAGAAGAAAAAAATTGTCGAGAACCCTTTAAATCAAGTAATGTAGTGATTCGAGGGGTTCTCACAAACAAACAACAAACACATTCAACTACAATGAATTTTTTTTTTATAGGGTTTATTTCTCTTTTTTATTTTAGTTTTTTTTTTCATGAGAAAACTGTTTAGAAAAAATTGGATAGAATGGCTTCAACCTTCTCAACCGAGAATGAAAAAATGAAATCTGGATAAATACCGATACTTATTACGGGTATAAGGATAGAAATCGAAATAAATAATTCTCGCGGCCCAGAATCAAAAAAATATGAGTTTGGTGTATTAAAAAGCTGGTATCCATAGAACATCTGCCGTAACATAGATAATGAATAAATAGGAGTTAATATCATTCCAATTGCTGTTACAAAAGTAATTAGTATTTTTGTCATTAAAAGATATTTTTGGCTAGTAATTATTCCCCAAAAAACTATCAATTCTGCAACAAAACCGCTCATGCCCGGCAATGCAAGAGAAGCCATCGATAAGATACTGAAAACCGTGAATATTTTTGGCATTGGGATAGCCATCCCACTCATTTCGTCAAGATAAAGAAGACGTAGTCTATCATAACTAGTTCCCGCCAAGAAAAAAAGCGCAGCGCCAATAAATCCATGAGAGATTATTTGTAAAATGGCCCCATTTAGCCCCGTATCGCTTATGGAACCAATTCCAATAATTATGAAACCCATATGAGATACCGAGGAGTAAGCTATTCTTTTTTTTAAATTGCGTTGACCAAGAGATGTTGAAGCTGCATAGATTATTTGAATTGAACCTAATATCATTAACCAGGGGGAAAATATAGAATGAGCGTGGGGTAATAATTCCATATTAATTCGAACCAATCCATACGCCCCCATTTTTAATAAGATTCCGGCTAAAAGCATACAAGTGCTGTAATGTGCCTCTCCGTGGGTGTCTGGTAACCATGTATGTAAGGGTATAATCGGCAGTTTGACAGCAAAAGTAAAAAGAAATCCCATATAGAATATTATTTCGAGTGCCAAGGGATACGATTGATTAGTTAATGTTTCAAAATTTAATGTTGGTTCATTAGAACCATATAAACCGATACCTAGAATTCCCATTAATAAAAAAACAGAACTTCCCGCAGTGTATAAAATAAACTTTGTAGCTGAATACAAACGTTTCTTTCCCCCCCACATAGATAAAAGTATATAAACTGGAATTAATTCTAATTCCCACATGATGAAAAAAAGTAAAATGTCTCGAGAAGAAAATGGTCCTATTTGAGCACTATACATTGCTAACATCAGGAAATGGAATAATCGGGATTCTCGAGTAACCGGCTGAGCCGCTAAAGTAGCTATAGTGGTAATAAATCCCGTCAGTAAAATGGGTCCTATAGAGAGCCCATCTATTCCGAATCTCCAGTAAAAATCAAAAAAATTGATCCATTTATAATTCTCCGTCAGTTGGATTAATGGATCATCCAATTGGAAATGATAACAAAATGCATAGGTTGTTAGAAGGAGATCGATTAAGCATATACAAATCGTATACCACTTAATTACCTTATTTCCTCGATGGGGAAATAAGAAGATTAGGGAACCCCCGGCTATTGGCAAAAGTACAACTATTGTTAACCAAGGAAAATAATTCGTGATAAAAATAAGATAAACTTGGACCAGAAAAACCCGCGCTCAAAATAGAAAAAGAATAATAAAAATATTTTGAGCGCAGGTTTTTGCCAGTAAAAAAAAACGTATTCTCGTGGTGTTTGTTTTTTGAAAGGTATCAATAAGCTAGACCCATGCTTCGAGTTGTTTCATGCCATAAATAAACCCGAACACTTAAGAAATCCGTCGGACAAGCAGATTCACACCTCTTACAACCGACACAGTCCTCTGTTCTTGGGGCAGAAGCAATTTGCTTAGCTTTACACCCGTCCCAAGGTATCATTTCTAATACATCTGTGGGGCAGGCTCGAACACATTGAGTACATCCTATACATGTATCATAAATCTTTACTGAATGTGACATTGGATCTAGAGTAATTTTTTAACATCAAAAATTGAAAATTTTCGATCTAGTAAACTCGTAAATGAATCATATATTTAGACACCAGATGAATCAACGATTTACCAGAATTTGAATACTAAAAATAGACTTCTGGATCAATTTATAAGAAGAGAAGAAGACCAAGATGCTTTGATTTCTTACGTTTTTGCAAACAAGATGCAAATTGAAATTTAAAATTTCGAATATTGTAATATTTCCAATTTGCATGATTAATACTATTTATTCAACAAGTTGGATTGATTGATACGAGTCGATTTTCTGTTACGATAAATTGAAGAAACAATAGCCAATCCGATAGCTGCTTCAGCGGCTGCAATAGCTATAACAAAAATAGAAAAAATATTTCCTTTTAATTGACGACTATCAAAAAAATCGGAAAAGGTTACGAAATTCATATTAACTGCATTCAATATAAGTTCAAGACACATAAGGGCTCTAACCATATTTCGGCTCGTGATCAATCCATAGATACCAATAGAAAATAAATAGGCACTCAAAACAAGTACATGTTCGAGCATCATTGACCAACTCCTTATCAATTTCGATTCATTATATTATAATATAAATATAAAAAAATATGAACAACAATTCAACGGATTCAATCGACTAAAGAATAAAAAAAGTCTGGAAGAAAATAATCTTTTTATCAATATATTATTTTCTACATAAACAACTCTTTTTTTTACATTCGCATAGAATTCAACAGAAAAAATGTTGGAAAGGAAAATAGAAATATAAAAAAGAATTCAATTTTTTTATTGCTAGTTCGAAAGATTTATTACTGACGAGCCACGACAATTGCACCTATCAAAGCAGCTAAGAGAATTATTGAAATTAGTTCAAATGGAAGAAAAAAATCTGTTGATAAATGAATTCCAATTTGTTGACTAGTGCTTATCAAATCTTGCTCTATAATCTGATTTGGTTTTGTAGTCCAAATAATCCCATACCATGATGTATCTGGAATAGTAGTTATTAGTGAAACAAAAATACTTGTACAAACCATTAAAGTAATTCCATTTCCAACGGTCAAAAGATTAAAATCTTGGTAATATTCCGAACCATTCATGAACATCACAGCAAATAAGATTAAAACGTTTATAGCTCCCACGTAAATAAGTAGTTGTGCGGCAGCTACAAAATGGGAGTTTGATAAAATATAGAATAAAGATATACAAACAAGAACCAGTCCCAACGAAAAAGCAGAAAAAATTGGGTTGGGAAGTAATACTACTCCTAGACTTCCTAATACAAGACCCGATCCCAGAAAGACTAAAAGAAAATCATGTAGTGGTTCAGGCAAATCCATTATATGTAAAATAAGAGATAAATAAATCGAAATTTCATGACCTTAATTGATACGACCAGGAAAAAATTTTTTATACGAGATTTCTCTCCGCATTGAATTTTTTAAAATCCTAACAAGTGGTAATTTATATAGGTACCAGTTATAGGACCGATGTCATTCCATTCGTTATACGAAAGAATAGTTCGAAACTATAAAATATAGTAAAAAAACTATATACTATAAGTATTGTTTTTTAATATATATAGTTTTTTTTTATTTTCAAATTTTTTATATTATATTATTATCTTATAAAAAATTCAGAAATATATATTAGTATTAGTTATATTTACTTATTCTATATTATATATATAGAATATTTCTAATAGTTATTCTATTTTTTTTATCTAAATTTATTTATTTATTTCTATTATTTATTTTATTCCATTTCATTTTTATTTTATTTGAATTGTTCGAATTGTATAATCATCAATTACTGACAGCGGTAAACGGCCTAAAGCAATTTGATTATAATTCAATTCATGACGATCATAAATCGAAAGTTCATATTCTTCAGTCATTGATAAACAGTTTGTTGGACAATATTCAACACAGTTACCACAAAATATACAAATTCCAAAATCAATACTGTAATTAAGCAATCGTTTCTTTCGAATATCCGTTTCCAGTTTCCAATCAACAACGGGTAGATCTATAGGACATACACGAACACATACTTCACAAGCAATGCATTTATCAAATTCAAAATGGATTCGACCGCGGAAACGTTCCGATGTAATTAATTTTTCATAAGGATATTGAATAGTTACAGGTAAACGATTTGCGTGGGATAAGGTAATCATGAAACTTTGACCAATGTACCTTGCAGCTCGGACTGTTTGTTGACCATAATTCATGAACCCAGTTACCATAAGGAACATATCGTGATGAATATCTATGAATATTTTTATTTTGTTTCTTTCTCTTGTTTGAGACAAGTTACGAATATAGAGGATCAATCTTTTACAGCGAAAACAGTTGAGACGAAGTTGTTAATAATAGATTACCGAGAGAAATAGGTAAAAGAAACTTCCACCCAAGATTTAATAATTGGTCCATTCTTAGCCTAGGTAAGGTCCACCTGGCTGTGATAGAAAGGAACAAGAACAAATAAGTTTTAGATAATGTAATCAAGATATCAATTGTAGTTCCCCAAATTCCATATGCTTTCGTTCTTTCAAAAAAATCAGAAAGGAATATGTACGGAATAGAGATATTTGAACCGCCCAAGTAAAGAACTGTTACAAATAATGAAGAAATTAATAGGTTTAAATAGGAAGCAACATAAAATAAACCAAATTTGATACCCGAATATTCGGTTTGATAACCCGCTACTAATTCTTCTTCTGCTTCCGGTAAATCAAAAGGCAATCTTTCACATTCTGCTAGGGAAGAGATTAAAAAAACGATGAAACCTATCGGTTGACGCCACAAATTCCACCCCCAAAAACCATATTTTGATTGTGCATCGACTATATCAACTGTACTTAAACTATTAGATAATCCTAGTCGCTGATAACATTACTGTCCCCATCGCTATTACAGAACCGTACATGAGATTTTCACCTCATACGGCTCCTCGAAAGCCTTAAATAAATCGAAGGACCGGGCCGATTTTTCTCTTTTTTTATACCCCTAAGATGTATAAGATTCAAATCTATCGGACGGTTCTAAATTAGACCAATTGAATTCTGTCTGTTCGAATTTAATAATAAAAAAAAGAAAATCCAATTTTTTTATAAAAGATACAAAAGGTACTTCTGAATTGATCTTATCCCTTAAGAATTCAAAATGGAATCTTTAAAATAATAACTTTATTCTTCAATAAAAAAATCTTTTATAATTTTCAATAATCCCCGTCCCATCGTTTTCGATTACGAAAAAGAATTATACATACATATTAGTTTAGTTTTTTAATTATTAGATAGATTCTATCTCCATAAATTATGGAGATATGGATAAAAAAAGAAAGGGGGTCATTTTTTCTATTTTTTTTTTCGTTCCTATTCATCTTTTTTGTGCAAATAGAAAGGGACTTGAAAAAAGAAAATTAAAGGATTATTTCGTTCCCGATAGTCATTTATTTAATCAGTGGATAGGAGCATACTCTGGACCGGAATTGTGGGGAGTACTGCCTGTTTTTTTTTCTACCAACTTAAAGCCCCTATTAGTATTCTTTTTGAATCTTTTTGAAAATTTGAATAATCCGCGTTACTAATCCTTTGTGTATCTTGGTGTTTCTAACCATCCACTCCATTTTTTATGAGCCTTCCTTATTTTTTTTATAATAAATATGTATTATAATTCGGTAGCAAAAACTTAATAAGATTGGTCTTTTGAGTCCGCTTCAAGATAAGATTACTAATCAACCAATCCTGGGTTAATCAGACTCTTTTGCTTCTGATTTTTTTTCACTAAAATTCTTATACATAGAAAATGAGACTCAATATTTTTACTGCAATTTTAAATCATCATACTATACCATATACTATACCATATAGTATACCATATATATAATCTAGTAATGTAATAGAGTATTTTGAATTTATATTCAATAGAAGCTGTTTTATTTCACTCGTATAACTATCAGATTTTATTCTTCAATCCGAATTGAGAATTATAATAATTTATTTATTCAACCCCTTTCCTATAAAGAAAGGAGCATCGAAAAGTTTTCGTGTCAACGAATCGCACGTAGAGATATTGATAACACACATAAAGTTAATGGTATTTCATAACTAATCGATTGAGCAGCAGCTCGTAAACCACCCAAAAAAGAGTATTTATTATTTGATCCATATCCGGACATAAGAAGTCCAATGGGAGCTATACTCGAAATAGCAATCCATAAAAAAATACCGATATTGAGATCAGATAAAACAAAGTTATATCCAAAAGGAATTACCGAATAGCTTATTATAATTGATATGACTGATATTGATGGTCCGATACTGAATAAACGAATATCTCCCCTAGATGGAATAAGATTCTCTTTGAAAAGTAGTTTTGTTCCATCTGCTAGAGCTTGAAGAACTCCCAAAGGACCCGCGTATTCAGGTCCAATCCGTTGTTGTATACCCGCAGATATTTCTCTTTCTAACCATACAATTGCTAGAACACTTATAGTTATTCCCAATACAAGAGTAAAGATAGGGGCAAGTACCCATAGAATTCCATAGAACTCTTTTAAAGATTCCAATCTGAAAAAAGAATTGATATCTTGTACTTCGGTTGTATCAATTATCATTTCAACGATCAACTTCTCCCATAATGATATCTATGCTACCTAATATTGTCATTATATCAGCCAATTTCATTCTTTTAACTAATTGAGGAAGAATTTGCAAATTGATAAAACCAGGTGGACGAATTTTCCATCTCCAAGGAAAGCCATTCTGATCCCCTATTAGAAAAATTCCCAATTCTCCTTTTGGGGCTTCCACTCTTACATAAAGTTCTTGTTTCGGCAATTCAAAAGTCGGAGACGGTTTTTTACTAATGAATCGATATTCAAAATCATTCCATTCCAGTTCCCTTTCCTTATTAAAGCAACGGAATTCTAAATTCTCATATGGACCCCCGGGAATTCCTTCCAAAGCCTGTTGAATTATTTTAATGGATTCCACCATTTCACCAATTCGAACTAAATAACGAGCTAATGAATCTCCTTCTTTTTGCCATTGAATTTCCCAATCAAATTCCTCGTAACACTCATAATTATCAACTTTACGGAGATCCCATTGTATTCCGGAAGCCCGAAGCATCGGTCCTGATAAACCCCAATTTATTACTTCTTTTCCACCAACAATGCCTACTCCCTCAACCCGTTCTAAAAAAATAGGATTTCGCGTAATAAGTTTTTGATATTCAACAACCCCCGTTAAAAAATAATCGCAGAAATCCAAACATTTATCTATCCAACCATGAGGTAGATCAGTCGCTACTCCCCCGATACGAAAAAAATTATGCATCATTCTCATACCTGTCGCAGCTTCGAATAGATCATATATTAATTCTCTTTCTCTGAAAATATAGAAGAAAGGGGTTTGTGCACCAATATCTGCCATAAAAGGTCCCAACCATAGTAGGTGAGAAGCTATACGACTCAACTCTAACATAATTACTCGAATATAGCTGGCTCTTTTAGGTACTTGAATATTTCCCAACTGTTCAGGTCCGTTTACGGTTATTGCTTCTGTGAACATAGTAGCTAAATAATCCCAACGTGTTACATAAGGCAGATATTGTATAATTGTTCGGTTTTCCGCAATTTTTTCCATCCCTCTGTGTAAATAACCCAATATTGGTTCACAATCAATAACATCCTCACCATCCAGAGTAACAATAAGTCGAAGAACACCATGCATTGATGGGTGGTGGGGGCCCATATTGACTATCATGAGGTCTTTTCGTGTAGCTGGGACATTCATAGGTTTGGTTTTTCCTCGATTTATTCTTCCATGAATTGCTTAAATGCTTTAAAAAAAAGAAATTCATCAAAATTCAAGATCTAATAATAAATCGAATAATTCAAAATGACTCTTCAAATTAACGAATTTGTGACTCTCGAATATTCAACTGATTTATTAATTTGTTATAACGTATTCCATTTTTCTTTGACAAATAAGACAGTAGTCGTTGTCGTTTTCCCAGAATTTTACGTAAACCTCTTTGAGATAGATAATCTTTTCGGTGCAATTCCAAATGTGAAGTAAGTCGTCGTATCTTATTGGTGAAATTGAATACTTGAAATTCAACCGATCCCGGGTTTTCCTCTTTTTTTTCCTGTGAAAAACCCGGTAGAAAAAAATTTTTTACCATAAGTTGAAAGCTTTCTTCCCCCGTCCTTAGTTTAATTTTATAGATACCTTTTTTGATCAGTAATAGTAATGACACTTATTTAATATTTTGTATATAAATAATCTTTATTTCCTTAAGATTTCCTTTCCCGATTTTTTTTTTAATCATAGCATAGGTATAGTCTAAACAAATAGTGTATTTATGCATTCCAAATGGTAGACTAAAATATTATATATATATAGATTTATTTTGTTGATTTATTTCTTTTTTCTAATGGATACATCGTTGATTGAATTTGTATGAATGCATCTAAATACAGAATAGAAGTTAACACAATGCGTGTACGTATCTATGTTTATATATCCATTTGTATTCGTATAGCAGATATGTTAGGCTAAATAGAATAGAAGAAAGAAATTTAGATTAACGAATTCTCAATCGCGGATACATATGTATCCTTACTATACTGAAACGGCTTCCATTATAGGTATCAAACCAATAGCGGTTCATACAAGCTAAATCCTCTAATCTAAAATTCGGCCAAAGAAAAAAATGGAAATTCATTAGTTTTTTTTTTTCTCTATCAAGATCTTTTTTTTTATCCAAAACTTTACAACAATTATTGACTTTTTTCTTATTATAAAATGTTGTCTTTTTATATACACTATTTCTATTCTTAGAATTGAAACAAATTAGAATTCGAAATTCTCTACGACGTCTAGCGGAAAAAAAAAATTCAGGAACAAGCAAATCATAATTATTTTTTTCTTTTTTTTCTGTTATCTTTTGATCTCTTGTTCTTCGAATGGGTTTTTCGAAATTGTTCTTATCAACATGGCTTTTTTCTGGATATCTTTTATTAATTTGACGCTTACTCTTATGAATCAACGAAAGGCCTATAGTTTGATACATAAAAAATTGTTCATCGTTTTTTCTTTTT
Organism: Adenanthera pavonina; assembly: GCA_026686845.1. Classification (NCBI taxonomy): domain Eukaryota; kingdom Viridiplantae; phylum Streptophyta; class Magnoliopsida; order Fabales; family Fabaceae; genus Adenanthera; species Adenanthera pavonina. The sequence goes on from JAIVEN010000048.1 coordinate 144,853, forward strand.
CGAGACAGACGAACCGGTTCGAGAATCAATATTCCTTTTTTTATCAATTCATTCTTTTTCTTCAATTCTGTAAGAGTAAAATCTTTCTTATTATGAATCGCCATAATATCTAGACTTAGCTCTCCTCTTTGAATAGAGGTTATAGCAATCTCTTTTATATTTTTATTTTTCAATCTAAGCAGGAGACAATATATTTTGATATTATTCATTACTCGTTGATTGAAGGAACCCCTCCAATTCAATTGAAAAACCAAAAAATTTTTTAATAAAAATTTAAATTCTGCCTCTATCTTGTTCTTGTATTTCTTTTTGTTTATATCCTCTATCCTGACCAATCCTGCAGAATTGTCTTCTTCTTCAATACCCTTTTCTTGGGTTGAGGTTGAGAGAGATGATTTAAAATCCACTCGACCCACATATTCCGCTTTTGTTTGATTTCGAGTTTCTAACTCGAATTCCAATTTTTTTTTTTTTGATGATGGTCTAAAAAAAAAAATATCTATTATTTTTTTGATTTTTTTCCTTCCAGTAATCTTTTTATTATTACTTAAATTTATATTTCTATTAAAATCAAAAAAAAGAAATTGGATTGGTATGATCCATGGGTTACTCCTATATGCATTAAAAAATCTCACAAATTTGGAAAAGAAAAAGAATTCCAGATTCGATATGTGACGATTTAATATTTCTTCATTCATTCCCATCCAATAAAAATACTTTCTATCCTGATTTTTTTCGATATCTATAATATTATCTTCTGCTATATAATTCTTGACAGAGATATCACTCCTTGGATCGAGTAATTTTTGTTTACGTGTGGTGTAATTATAAGAAATCAATTTTTTTTTTTTTGTATTTGCTTGGAATGGTGATTCATATTTATAAATATTGGAGTCCCTCTTATCTGAATAATTCATATATTTATATGAAAAAAGATCATATTCATATTGTTTTTTTTTCTTTAATGAGTCTACCTGTTGGTTTTTGTAAAGAATTAATTGGGTTTTTTCATATGAATAAAATTTTTTTAAATCTTTTTTTTGAGAGCCACGACGTTCATGGATTCTGTTTCTCCATTTTTGTGGCACTAATCTAGACCATCTCCTATGAGATAAATCATATTGATAATGAACCTTTAACCAATTTGTCCATTGATTCATTACAAAATTAGGAGGGTTTTTTTGTCTTAATTTTGAATTAAATATTCTTTGTAGTCCAAAAAAAAAATCCTTTATTTCATTCTTAAGAAAAAAGCAATTTCCATGATATTCAAAAACAGATCTTAACTTATATATGTTAATAACTTGGGTTTCTGATAATCTTAAAAATACATATGCCTGTGACAACGAGGATACGTCACAAGAATTCTGTGAATTCATATTCCTAATATTATAATATTTTTTGATAAGCGAAATATAGTGAATTAGATTTTTATTTTTTTTATCAGTTCTTTCCACATTTGATTCTTTTTTGTAAATGGATTTTTTATTCATTTTTTTTCTTGAATCAACAAAAAGTTGTACATTGATCCTAATCCTAGGAATATAAATCATACATAAAAAGATATCCAGGTATATCCTTTCCACGAGAAATTGAAAAAAAGAATGCTGCTGCGATTTATGGGCTAATAGAGGATTTTTTGATTTAGGGGCTAATAGAGCATTTCTTTTTTGTAATATCTGCCAAATATTTTTTTTTTTTTCTAATCTTTTAGTTTTAGCATAATAACTTGCTTTTTTGTTCGAACTAATATTTAGCTCTGAAATTAAAAAAATCCCTTTCTTTTTCTTTTCTTTTATCATTTTTTTTATTTTTTTTATGATTGTCTTTTTTTTAACATTCAGATCTTTTTTTTTCAATGAAAAATTTGTCCAATTAATAGATTGAATTCGAATGGTTGATTTGTAAATCGTTGGATTTTTCTTATTCATTGTTGAATCTTTTTGTCTTTCACTCAATTTATTATTTGTTTTCAATCTAAGTATAATTTTGACTCTCGGTATAAATAAAGTTGGGAGTTTTTTTATTTTTTCTATTAGAAAAATAAAACTTTTTATGATCCGTTTTGTTCTTTCTTTTGCGAAATTTAGAAAAAATTTTGTTCTATCGTTTAAAATCTTCAGAATTTTAAAAAAACTATTTTCCCATTTTTTTTTTTTTTTATTTAGTTTTTTAGAAATGGGAAAAAAAAATGAAAATTGATTTCGGGGATAACTAGAAAAGGGCAATTCGACTTCCATTCCTAAAATTGTTAAAAAGCAAAAGTCGTTTGTTTTTTTCAATTTTTTCTTCATTGGATCCTTTTTAGTGGATCGTACCTTAGATCTGTGCCAAGGTTTAAGACGAAAGGGAAATAAGATTTTTATCTGAATACCATCTATTAGCCACTTTTTTGGAAATTCTGTTTCGGATAATTGAACACCATTATAAGTGCATTTAATATACATTTCTTTCTTCCAATCTCTAAAATCTTCTGACCATTCGGGAAATTGAAATAATAGCATACGAACAATATTTTTTGTTATTATCAAAGAAGGCAATATAATATATTTTCTAAGAATTGATTGGGTTATTAATAAACAACCTCTTATTATTTGAGCAAATATAATGTTATCCCATGTCTCTCCTATTTCTATACATCTTTTTTCCTCATTTTCTTTTTTTTTTCTTTTTTCCTCCTCCTCACTTTCTTTTGTCTTTCGATAATTAGAATTTGAATTTTTGAATTCTGCCTTTTTACGTATCCAATTTTGAAACATAAAAAGCATTTGTCTCATTGTCTCAAAAGTTTCAAAAAAATAAAAGAACGCGCGTTTCCCAATTTTGTCAAAAAAAAGGGGCGAATGCAGACTTGTTTCAAAGAGTTTCCAAGTAACTGCTTTACGCCTTTGAGCACGTATAGATCCTGTGATTATGTCTCGCCGAAAATCGGGTTGTTGTGCATAACGTATTAAAGCCAATTCCCCCTTTTTTTTATCGGTATTTTGAGTCTCTCCAGTATTGCTATAAGTATCGTCATCCTTTGATTTTTTATTAATAGTAAAAATAACTACACGTTTGGCTTTTCGGGAACGAATTCCATACTTATCTGCTTCTATTTTTCCTTCCAGTTGTTCCAATTCGTCGATTAGTTTGTATGACCAGCGAGGAACTGGTTTACTCATTTCTTTTATTTCAATAGATTTTTTTTTTACAATTGTTTTATCGTTCAAATCAGTTCTAATTGCGTCGAATAAAAATTTTATTTTTTTTTTTTCGGAATTCACTTTTTTTTTTTCCAGAACAAAAAAAAGTTCTTCCAAATTCAAGCTTGATATTGATTTTTTTGAAAATTTTCGGATTAAAAAAAAAAAAAATAAAATTTCAGTTACTAAAAATTTTCTATCAAATGTATCTATTTTTTGTTCAAATTCTAGATTATTTCTATTAGGATTAATAAGTAGACCATGAATCTTATTTATCCAAATGTCATTTTTATTATAAGTTTCATTTTGGATTGAAGATAACAACGAATTTCTTATTCGTCCACGACAGGATCCATTCAAGAAAGGATCATATATTTTAGGTAAGTTTTGTTTTTTAGTATCAGTATCTTCATTACACAATCTAATTCGTTTTTCAACTATATCCAGAGGAAAAAATTCCTTATCTAGAATTGCGGCTTTGTTTATAAATTCATTGCTTAGTTTTTTTTTTTTTTCTTCATTTGATGAATTCCAATAATTATTGAATTCAATATCAAAGATTTTTTCTGTTGTTAACAGATCCGTTTTTCTTTGTATCATTTTTTGAAAAGTCGACAAATTGGGTGGATACGTAAAAGATATTCTTTCTTTTCCATCACTTTTACATGTATCAAAAAAGAATTGTGAAGTTTCATTTCTTACGACATTTTCAAATCGAGCATTTTTTACATATCGCAATGGACGCTTCCATCGTTTAAAATCAAAAAAAATCGTTACAAGAGCTTTTTTAAATACCGAGATTTTATTCTCCTCGCTTTCATTGATTTTGGATGAATTCTTATCTTTTTTTGAAAAAATATAAGAAGAAGTATCCACTGAAGTGGATATATTTTTGTCTTGTTTACTGCTTTCTTTAGTTTCTGATTTTTTCTTATTATTTGTAAAAAAGGGTAACGGTGCTTTTCCTAAATAGTATAAACACGTAATAAAAAAAAATATAATAAAGATTTGAGACATATAATTTCGAAATTCTGATAGAATGTATTGATTTTTAGATCTAATAGGTACATTATATTGACTTAAATTCTTTTGGTGTATCCATACAAATATCAATCCAACCCATTTCATAAAAAAGATGTGACCAATTACCCAACCAATAAAAGCACTTGTTAAAAACAAAAATTTTTTGTTGCATCGAAACATATAAATGTTAACTAATCTTAGTAATATGGAACTTGGTAAGACAAGGGGGTTTAATAACTGAAAAATAAAATTATTAAAGAATATTCTTTGAATTCTAAAATTACGTATTGAATTTGGATTTTTGTACCCATAATTCAAAAAGTTTTTATTATTATTTCCGAAGAAATGAAATAAAAGATAGGGTAGAGCTATGACAGTTATTATATGAGGTCTACCCAATGCTAGATGCAAAGGCGCATAATAGATCGATATGAACATGATGAGTTGTCCCGTAATAAACCCAGCTGTTGCTGATAGTTTCTTCTCGGTCCCTTTTTGCATAACCCGAGCTCGAAGAAGGAAGAGATAAGAGGGCCCTATGGAGAATGTGCTCAGAAATCCATAATAGAATCCGACCACAACGACCGAATTCATTATCTTCATGCATAGGGATACTAGATTATCCAGTATAAAAGATTGAAAAATCATCGCAAACCTCTTTTTTTATTATCTATTGCAATCTCTAGATTATTATCTAATTTTCAATCCATATATTTATATAATGATTTTTCAACTTTCTATATTTATATATAGAAATAGATATATAGAAATAGAAAGAGATAGACTAGAAACGACATCTCTTATCTCAATGACACCAAAGAAAAGAGAGGGGTATTAAATGAGTGGAATTTTTATATGGATGGAATATAATGAAATAGAGCCACTTTGAGGTTCCCTATGAAATGAGGCATGGAACGGAGCCACTGCGAAGAAGTTCCAC